>BDDC01001353.1:1862-19748 GCA_001662425.1 Chlamydomonas sphaeroides
ATGGCGTGGAGGGAGGGGCCGCAAACGCACGCCAGCCCGGCCCGCCGCCACCGGGGGAGGCGCCGCCAGCCGGCAGCGGGAGGCGGGTGGGGACGTAGCAGGCGCAGCACCGCAGCGCCGCATCCCGCTCTGGCGGCCCGAGGTACCGCGCCGCGTCAGTGGCCGGCAAGGCGCCCTGGCCTCAGGACCCAGCTCCCGGGGCTCCTGCCCCCAGCCACGGCACTGCGGCCACGCCCGCCGCCTTGGCTGGTATCCCCCCCACCTGCAAGCTGCCACCTGCACAGGTGCCGGCCCGTCCTCCCAGCGCTGCCCCTCCCTCCATGGACCCCCTTTCCCACCCGCCACCTCGTCACCCACCTGCGTCATCTCCTCGTCCACGCTGGGGCCGCCCACATAGATGTTGGTGTACCTGGGTGGAGGGGACGCGGGCGGGCGGGCAGGGAGAAGGGCGCCGAGTCAGGCGCTGGCCCGATCACCCATCTTTCCTCCACCCCAGCCTGCCCTTGTCCTTGCCCCTTTCTCTCTCCTCTCCCCCCGTGCCAGCCCCGCACCCACTTGAGGTAGAAGTTGGGGTCCGTGTCGCAGGTGACCTTCTCGTTGGCGGCCACGATCTTGCGCAGCTCGCTGTTCAGCAGGAAGTTGAACGAGTCCAGGTGCTGCTTCACCAGCCCGCGGACCTATGGGGCGGACGCGGGGTGGCGCGCATGAGGGTGAGGGGAGGCTGGCGTGGACCCGTGTCGGGCGGCAGGGCGGCAGCGTACTCGGACCCTGTAACCATACTTGATACCCGAGTGCCGGCCCCCGGGCGCGACCCTGCTCGCCAGCGGGGCCGTTCCGCTGCGGCGCCATGCATCCTCATGGCTGCCCTCCCCTGCACCCCGGTGTTACACCGGACGAGCGCCTGTGCGGGCTTTCACCCGTCGCCGGTGCTGTCCGTGTCGCGCCAGGCCGCGCAGCAGCACGGTGCTGGGCGCCGCAGCGGCGGCTGATGGTCCGTGGCGGGGCGGCGGCCCGACACGGCACGGGGCCCCCTCTCGCCACGCCCTGCTGCCCTGAGGCGTGTCGTGGGCCCGGCCCCGGAGCGGCATGCAGGGGCCCACAGCCACGGCCCCGCAGCACCGCCCCGCAGCCACGGCCCCCTGCTGGGGTACGCCAGCGCACGCCGGCGCAGGCGCTGCTGCGCTTGGCCGCGGGCCGGCACTTGCGCCGCGTGGCCGCAGGCGCGGAGCAGCGCACCCTGACACCTTGAGGCGGGCGGGAAGCGGCGGCCCAGTGCGGCCCCCAACCCCCGCAACGGCCGCCCAGCCCGCGACAGGCGCGCAGCAGCGCAGCCAAGGCGCACGTGGCCGGCCCACAGCCCGTGCCCCGCCCTTGGCAAGGCGGGCAGCCAGGAGCCACGGCCCTAGCCACCACCCAGCCCCACGCCCCGGCTCCGGCCCAGGCCGGAGCCGGATTCCCACCTTGAAGCAGACGGGCAGCCCACCCCTACTGGCACCGTGGTCATGCCATTGGCCCAGAACTCGCGCCCCGGCTCGGAGCAGCTCCCCAGAACGCGCTCCCTTTTCCGTTACAAGCTAGTTAGTTGCTCCCTAGGGTACATGACTGGCCCACGTGCCCCGCCAGGAGCCGCGGCCCCGGCTGCCCACCTTGAGGAAGGCCGGCAGCAGCGCGAACTTGTCCTGCACCGTCTTGATGGGCTGCGTCAGCTTGGTGGGGTCCGCGTACAGCGCCTCCGCCAGCGCCTCGTCGCCGCCGACGGCCTCCAGCGCCACGGCGGCGGCGTCAGGCGCCTCGCCGTCGACCTGCATGGGCTCCGCCTCCGCCGGCGCGTCCTCGGGCGGAGCTGCAGGCTGCGTCTCGTCGGCCGAGGCGGTCATGGCGCCAGCAGCTCGGGGCCGACGCCGCCCGGCCGGGCGGCGGCGGCGTGCGGCGCGGCTGCGGCCGCCGGGGCGGCGGCGAGCTCCGCAGGCTGCGGCCTAAGGCAGGCGCTGAGCCCGGGCTGCTGCGACGGGTGAAGGCTGGGAGCCCGAGGTGGAGGGGCCGGCTGGCGTGCCCGCGCTGCCTCAGCAAGGACGCGCGCCAAGGCGCCAACGAGATGATGCCACTAGCCTGCACGCGCCCCGTTCCGCAGCAGCTGTCGCGGCGGCGCTGCGCGATGCAGTCCGGCGCCGACACACAGAAGAGAGTTCACAAGCCAAAATATGGGAAGTTCCCGTCGTATCGTGAGTTCGGCAAAACAAGCAGTCGGCACGCGCACAGCGGCGGCCTCGTTGCACGAGCAAGGTCCGTGCAAGTACAAGAAACTTTGCCTTTGCGTTAAATTGCTTTTACCTAGCTACGCAATAAACAACGACGCCGCAGGGAAGGCTTCTGACAGTGCGCCCTCATCCCGGCCTGGGGGAACTCAATTTCCTATGTTACGCGCATAAACAAGTCGTCGTCAGCGTCGCGCACAGATAACGTTGCATACACGTGTCCACGGCTAGCAAAGTCGCACCTCCGACCCTCGCTCTGCCAAAGGGCCACCCTTGCCGACGCGAAATGCGTGCCGGGTAGTGCCCAGCACAAATGGACTACTGCCGTCTTAGAGACAGGCACAAAAAGCGACTCACAGCGGGGCAGGTCACGCACCGGGCTGAGCCGAACGGCCATGGCTACCATGTCGCTGGCCGTGGACAGCGAGGGCGCCCCGAGCTTCAGTATGCTCGGGCGAACGCTTGGTTATAAGCCGCACCTGGATGACTCGATGTCGCGGCCGTCGTTCGGCGGCGAGCTGCCTCTGCTGGCCGCTCGGAGCGCGGTCGAGCTGGACTGGCAGCGCGTTGAGGAACTGTACCACACGAGCTGGTATGATCGCGCCGTGCAGGCCGCTCGTTTCCGCACGTTTTTGCTGCGGCCCAACGACCACGTCACGTCGGTCGACCGCCCCGTCACCCACCCGCAGGTTCGGACCTTGCACGTGCCTCTCCGTCTGGCCCCGAGCCAACACATCGGCCACCGCTCCGTCTGGGCGCGACGCGGCGGACGGCACCTATGCGGACCCGCACACGCCGCCCGCGCCGGTCGCCCCACCTGGCGCAAGCGCGGCCGCGGCCTCGGGAGCCTCCCCCTTTCTCGCTTTCCTCCAGCCCCGCAAGCCACCCGACGAACCCACCGGCAAGGGTCCGCCCGGGCCCATGGGCCTGGACCCAGCCCAGCTCTTAATACCGGCTGCAGCAGCGCAGCACAGCACGGCGGGCGGCAAGGAGGTCAGCTCGCCGCCGAAGGCCGTGCCCGTGCCCCGGAGAGGGGCACTCGCAGCCGAGCCGGACACACCGGAGCGCTCGCTACCGACGCCAGCGCCCATGGAGCTAGCGGCGGCGCCGGCGGTGGACTTCATGCCGCCGCCGGGCGCCTCCGCCGGCCCTCTGGACCTCGCGCCGCAGCTGGGCACCTGGGCGGACCGGCAGTACAGGTGCGGCACCGCTGGAGGGGCTGCGCGCCGTCAGGATGCGCATTCTTTGGCGGTGCGAGGGGAGGGGAGGGGCAAGTTGCAGCCGACCCAAGTTGTAGGTGGCGCCGGCCGTGGCCAGGTCCGCAGCCGGGGAAACGGCTCGTGCACTGTCGTCGGACGACCCGGACGTTTGGGAGGCCGGACTGTTCGGCCCGTCCGGGAACAGAGTATCGTTTGAAATGCTGCCATATACGGACGACCCTCGCTGGGGGTTTCATATCATGTGGGTCGCGGTGGGTGAGGGCAGCTTCACGCATCGTTCATCGGCTGGGGCTGGGGTGATACCGCTAGCTGCCTCGCGCCACCCAGCTGGGAGGAGCACCCCGGCTGGGTTAGCCAACCCACACATTTTGGATTGGTTGTCAGGGTCTGCCCTCGGGCGCTTTTCCCTGGTGCGCGCCTTGAGGGGCCTTTCAGCAGTGTCGCTGGCCCGTGGGAGGGGCCGCTCGCCGCAACGACACTCGATCGGGCGCGCAACCCGGCGGCCGGCAGCCACACGGCACGGTCGTAGCTGGGTCAAGTCAGTCGGCGGGTCATGTCCGGTGACTCTTGTCGCCGCTGCCCCGGGTTCCTCATCCTGGCCGCAGGCTTCTAGACCCCGTGCCGGAGCGCGGCGAGGGCTGCGGCAGCGGCTCCGCCAACTCAAACCCCTCCTCAGGACCCTCCAACCCGCGCTCGCCAGCCATGGGGCTGGCGGTCGGCTCCTACGGCGCCCTGGCCGGGGCCGGCGGCGGAGGCCGGGGCGGAGGCTCCGTCGCGTCCGTGGCGCACGGCAGCAGCGGCAGCGGCGGCGGCGGGAGCGCGACCGGCGGCGGCAGCGCGGGCAGCATCACGCAGTCGCAGGGCGGCGGAGGCGGCGGCGGCGGTGGCGCCGACGGGGGCCCGACGTTCCTGGAGATGCTGCAGCAGCAGTGGCAGGCGCAGCAACACGACGCCACGCCCCTGTCGCTGGCGGCCGCCGCCGCCGACATGGGGATAGGCGAGCGCGGCCGGCGGCACGGCGCCAGCGCGGCGGCGCCGGTGGTGCCGCTGACGTCCGAGGCGGCGGCGGCCGCCGCCGCCGCCGCGGCGGCGCGGCGGCGCGAGGCCGAAGACGCGGCTCTGCAGGACGCGGCTTGGCGGTGGCGCTTCACGCGGCGCTGGCAGGCGGAGCAGGCGCGCACGGGCACTTCCCGCGCCGCCTCGGCCAGCGGCGACGCGCTGGAGGAGGCGCTCGCGTACCTGGCGGCCACCGGCGCCACCACCACGTCCACCGTGTCTATGCAGATCGCCAACGCGCCTGGTCGGGGCCGCGGCGGCGGCGCCGGCAACGGCACCGGCCTGTCGCTGGAGGGGAGCCTGGTGCTGGCAAGCCTGGTGGGCACCACGCTGGGCGGAGGGCCGTCGACGCTGGGCGCAGACTGGCCGCTGGGCGCGGCGGGCGTGGGGGTGGGTAGCGGCAGCGGCAGCTTTGCGTCGGGGCCTCGGCTGCTGGGGCGGCAGCCCAGCGGCGAGCTGCTGGCGGCGAGCCGGGAGGTGGCGTCGCTCAACCGGCGGGCGGCGCTGGTGCTGCAGCAGCAGCTGGAGTGCGAGATCCAGGCGGACCGGAGGTAAAGGGCTGGAGCTGGGGAGGCGGGAGGGAGGGCGGAAAGGGCAGAAGAGTCTGTGTGCACGGCGAACTGCGGGGCGCGGCACTGGCGCCGCAGGAGCGGCTGCTGGCGCGGCCCCCGGCGACGGCTGAAGCGGGCCCTCGCCGACGCACGCGACAGTCAGGCCGGCGGCCACACTCGTGTACGCTGTGCCTGGAGCAAGACCACGGTCCCCCGGCGTGTGCGTGCAGGCTCTGGGCCTCTGCGTGCAGGCTATGGGCCTGGCGCTTCTCTCAGCGTGCCCGGCGCAGCGCTGCGACAGCGCTCCGCGACGCACAGCCCGTGCCCAGCCTCGTGGACCCACATGCCCCTCAACCCACGTGCTTGCTGCCCCGCAGGGTCCAGGAGTCGCTGGCGGCGGGCGCGCCGTGGCTGGGGCACTTCATCGCGCCCGTCACCATCGACGAGTGGGGCTCCTTCCGGTGAGCGCCCCTCCCGCTGGCACGGCAATGATGAGGCGGCCCCGCTGAACGCCGGACGCTTGCGGCGCCTAGAGAGCTGCAGCCAGCCGCCCACGGCTGGTCGCCACGCCAGCTGCTCTGCCGCCATGCCGCGGCTTGGGTGCTGCCCGCTAGGAGCCGGGCGCATGCTGCACCAGAGGCGGCAACGCCGCGCGGGAGGGCTTCCCACGGATCGTCACCTCAGCGGCTGACTGTTGCGGCGCGAGGCTCACTTCCAACGCATACTCCTCTCCGTTCAACCGCTTCCCTGCCCCTCCCTCCTCCCTGCCCCTTCCTTCCTCGTCCCCGCAGCTTCCTGCTGCTCAAGCTGCGCGACGGCGCCGGCAGCGGCAGCGGCATGGTGCTGGCGGGCGGCGCGGGCGGCTGCGAGCGTCAGCGCATCCTCATCCGGGGCCACAACTACGGCAGCGAGGGGCAGCTGATGGAGGAGCTGCACAGGGAGGTGAGCAGCGGGGGGCTGGGCGGGGAAGCTGGGCCTGGCGCAAGGTGCACCAAGGCAGGGACGCCGAGGGCCGATCCTCGGCTGTGGGCAACCCGTGTGGCAGCGGGAGGCGCCCAGCCGCTCGCCTCCCGATGGCACTGTGGTCCTCCGACTGCAGTCCAGTCACCCCACCCTCCGGCATGGCCGTGCGCCAGCGCCACGCCCACATGGGGCCTGAGGCTTCCCCGCCGCATTCCGACGCATGGGTGATGGTGCTGGCCTAGCGCCTCACACGAGCCCCGTCCCACCTCCCCACCCACCCCAGATCCTGGGCCTGTGCCAGCGCAACGGCGTGCCCTTTGAGTCGCCCACCGTCATGGGCGGTGGCGTCATGGAGTGGCGCCGCGACCGCGACCGCCACCTGCACCTGCACAGCGGCTTTGTGGTGGACCGGGCGCTGCCGGGCCTGGGCCCGGGGCTGGGCCTGGCCGGCGGCCTGGGGCTGGGAGGGGCAGGCGGCGGGGGCCAGGGCGGCGGCGCCAGGCCGGCCTCGGCCATGGACCTGCTCAACCTGGCGGCTGCGCTGGCGCGGCAGAGCTTCCCTCCCACCTACAAGATCACGGTGCTGGCGTGAGGAGACGGGCGACACAGGAGGATGAGGCGCGTGTGATGGGCGGCGGAGGCGGAGGTGGAGGCTACGCATGAGGAGGAGAACGGCGCCGGCCGGATGAGGCGCGAGCGTCTGCAGGAGGGGGCGTGTGCGTTGAGGGAGGCTGGGTGCGGCATGACAAGGCGCCAGGGCTTGCTTGGCCGTTACAAGGCACAGGGCTTGCTTAGCCGTGTGGCGGGGGCGCGGGCACGGTGTAACTGTGGGGAGGGCCGCTGCCGCGCTGCTGGGCGAGGTGCATTGAGGAGCATTGACGGCGCAGCGGTGGATGAGGGCGTGTGTGCGCCTTGGGAGGCCGTGGGGATTACCCACAGGAGGGGCTGCCGGGGCGCCTTGTGGGACGGCGCGCACCCGGAGGTGGCGTGCGCCCAGCGGCCGGGGGGCTTGATGCCCGCCCCGGCGCCTGCGGTGCCGTGGGTCGCGGTGCTGTGGTGGCGCGAGGGGCACTTGTGAAGGCTTGGGCTTGAGGTGCATAGCGGGGCGTGACCTAGGACGAGGGGGTTCGTGGAGTGGACAGGCAGGCAGGCAGGCAGGCAGGCAGGCAGGCAGGCAGGCAGGCGCGGGTATGGCTGGTTTGACCGGGCGGCGCCGTGCAGTACGCTGCGTACGACGACATCGTGCGGAGTGGCACTGAGGGGAGGCGGGAGGGGCGCAGAGGTAAGGCGGGATCGGCTGGCGGGGGACGGCGGAGAGCGCCATTCTTGACTGGAAAGGACGGGTGCGGCGCGGAGGAGGCTTATCCGGGGGCACGACCGCATTGCGCCGGCATGGCGGGCAGACGCCTGCAGTGCAGGCGCGGCATAGGGGTTGAGCCCACGGCTCTGCCGGGCTGTGTGATTCGGACGCGACGGAACGGACCCGCACGAGCTGCGAGGGTGGGTGTGCCTCGATCGTCGCCCGCGGGCCGGCGAGGCAGGGGCAGCAGCAGCGGCGGTGCGCGGTTTTGCGCTGAGCGCACCGGCGTCCTATTGATTGTGGGAGCAGCGGAGTGTGTAGGCAGGCATCGCATCGGCCGAGGCACATGCGGCGCTGGCTGGGGCGGTGCTGCTCGTGTGGTGGTTGAGGCTGCAGGCAGGAGCAGGACGGAGCGGCGTGCCGTCATTCATGCGGGGCTGGGGCTGGGGGCCTGGGGCTGGGCATGCAGGCGGTGTAGAGTGATGCACGTTGACGAGTTGCTGCATCAACGGGTGACGGGCCCCGCAGCGCGACGCCCGTGTGTAACCGTGCGTGCCACCTACCTGGCGGGGGCGCGCTCTGCCGTACCCGCTGCCGCGGATGGCGAGGGCCATGCACGGCCAAGGGGTTGCCAAGGGGCTCGCGGTAGGGGCTGCGTCACATGCGCCGTGCCCCTCGCTCGGATGCCCTGCACCGCCCTGTTGCTGGAGCGGCGCCGCCCGCAGGGCGATGCGGGGCTGGCCGGGCCCCGACGCGCGCAGCGGCCTCAGCAGAACGCAACCCTTCAGTCGTACCTGCAATCCTGCAAAACCACATTTCACCCATAACTGCTGCGACGGGGGGCCAAGCAGGCAATTGACCCGCCATGCTGCCATGCTGCCTGGCTGTCTGGCCGCTTGGCTGCCTGGCTGTCTGGCCGTAGGCATCCGCACTCGCGGGTTTTGGGGGGCTGCGCAAAGAACTGCAAAAGAGAGAAAGAGGGCCGTGCGAGGCCGCGGGAGGCTCGCGGCGCGGCACCTCACAGTCCGTTGGTTCCGCATGCTGGCCCATGCGGCTACATGCGGGCGGTGCTGCTAGATAGCATCGATCCCGCACCCGGGCACCTGCCCTGCCCTGCATGTCGCAGAAGCACCTCGCCGCCAGCGCTGCACAGCCCCAACCCTACCACACCGCACACGCCTTCCGCTTGCGTTGCGGTTTGCTTGTCCCCGAGCTCACAGTCTGCGGCCGCCGCCTGACGGCCGGCCGCTGCCAACCACACAACCATTGCTAGCTGCTGCTGCAGCTGCAGCTGCTGCTGCTGTTGCTGCTGGTGCTGATGCGCTCTCGAGAGCTGCAATGCCCGCCGCTATGCCCTGACCGCCAAGCGCGACCTTTACCGCGACTGCCGCCCCACCACACACATCACCGCCACAGCGCCGGTTGCTGCCACCACCAGCCAGCGCGGCGCATTGGGCCGCCCACGCCAGCCTCCCCAGCACCTGGTCTGCAGCCTCAACCCACACGCCCTGCAGCTCCGCCCCGCCGCCGCCCTAGCGGCCGCCACCCTTCTGGCACCTTACAGGTCAGCCCCGCCGCCGCCGCCGCTCGCCCGCCGGGCGCCGCCCCCTGCCGCCGGCAGCGCCGCGCTCACGGCCGCGCCCGCCCCTCCGCCCAGCCCCACCGACAGCCCACCGCCGCCGCCGGCGCCTGCCGCCGCCGGTCCTCCTCCCCCTCCTCCTCCCCCTGCCGTGGCCACCAGCAGCGCCATGAGAGTGTCGGGGCGGCCCTCTAGCGCCGCCAGCGAGGAGGGGTGCTTGCGCAGGATGTGGGGCAGCTTGGCCAGCGAGTACCTGGAGGGGATGGGGAGGAGGGGGAAGGGGAGGGGTGATGTCGGGTACGTGTGTGCGGGGGCGTGTGCTCGTCGCTGGTGTGGGGCAGCCTGGCCAGCGAGTACCTGAGGGATGGGGGGAGGAGGGGGGCGGGGAGGAGCGTAGCAGTCTGGGGCAGTGAACGCGCTGGCTCGAGCCACGCACGGGACGAAGTGGGTGGATGGGTGGAGGGGTTCAGGCACCTGGGGTACTCCTGGCACAGCTGGACTCGTGTCAGCGACTCAGTGTGTTCCAGTGTTAGGTAGAACAGAACCCCACACGCGGCACAGCACGCCCCTGGTAGAGTGGCGCGTCGCCCGTGCGCACAGCTGTGTGCGCCCAGAGTGGCTCTGCCGCCCGGCTCCGTTCGAAAGCCGGAGGCACCGGCGGCCCCTGCCCGCAGCCCCCGCCCCCGCCGCAGCCCCCGCCCGCCGCTGCCTCGCCTCAGCAGCTGCGGCCGCAGCTCCTCCACGCGGTGCTCCTCGGCCCACGCCAGCAGCGGCAGCGCGTTGGAGGAGCAGATGCCGCGGCGGACCTGGCGGCGACGGCGGCGGCAAGCAGGTTGTGGGAGGTGCACAGGGCAGAGTGGCCCGGCATTGCTACGCAAGTTTGGCTGTCCCAGATTCGGGGCGGCGCTGGTGGGCGCTCTGCGTGTGTGTGCGCCCCTCGTGTGCCTCCCGCGTGGCCTTCCACGAGGGAGGCCCCGCCCCACCCCACCCCACCTGGCTGCAGCAGTGCTGGAATACCCTGGGTGTGGGGCCGGCGTGCCAGGGAGCAGGGGGGGCTTGTACTTTAGAGCCTACGCCCTGTGCCCTGCGCGCTAGCTGTGCTTCGTTTACACCTGTACTGCATATCACCCCACCTACAACTCTCACGCACACCCAACCCCACCTGCCGACCATGTACTTCCTCGCCAGCAGCAGCACGTCCAGCACCACATCACCCTTGAACTCCAGCACATCCGTGTACAGGTACCTGCGGGTGCGGGGGGGAGGGGAAAGGGAGATCCAAACGTGCACAGCTGCTCGCCGCGAGCAGCGATGTTCGCGGTGCGGAGCCAGGCACCAGGCACACTGCCCGCCGCTGTCCATCTCGTGCATCGCACCTGAGGAACTCCCGGAAGGCGGCCGTCGAGCAGTCGCGCACCTCTACCCGCGCGGTGCGGCCCTCGGTGGCCCACTCGGCGCCCAGCATGCGGCCAAAGGCCTCGCAGCGGCCCGCCAGCAGCCAGCGGTGCGCGCGCAGCTCCTCGCCGCCCACCTGGCAGCGTGGGGGTGGCAGGGCAGGAGGTTCGTTTGGGTTTTGGGTTAGGGTTTAGGGTTTTGGGTTTTGGGTTTGGTTTCGGTTTTGGCTTAGATTTGGGTGTGAAGAGCTAGCGCCACGGTCGCCGCCCTGCTGCATGCTGCTGCCCTTCAACCACGAGCGAGCTGCCAGCGGCCGGCATGCCCGTGGTCCCTGCTCCCCTCCGTCCACGACCCGCACCATAATGGCGGCTTCTGCCCCCAACACACGCTACATAGCTCGCATCACAGGGCTTCATAACTCCTTTCGCAGCTCATTTCATGACACACTACTGGTAAGGCGGAGCGCAGCCCAGCGTGCGTGCGCACCACGAAGGTGACGTCGGCTCCCTCGGCGCGGGCCAGCAGTCCGTCCATGTCGGCCACGAAGGTGCTCTTGGTGGCGGCCAGGTAGGCGTGCGGCGAGGAGAGGCGGGCGGAGATGACGCGCACCTGGCGGCGGCCAGGGGCGGCGGCAGGGATGGGTAGCCAGGGGCGGCAGGGGCGGCCAGCAGGCGTGGGTGGCCAGCAGGGCAGAGGTTCAGAGGGCCCAGGCGCAGCGCTGATGGTTGTGCAGCGGGCCGGCGCGCGCTGATGGGACAGGGCCCAGCTGGGGGCGCCGGCATCGCGCTGCGTCACAGTGCCCGATGCGCCGCCACCCACCCACCCACCCACGCACCCGGTTGGCGGAGCACTCGACCACCAGCACCTCGCCGCGGTGGCTCACGGCGATGCCCTGCGATGCGAGTGGGGCAGCAAGAGAGAAAGCAGGCGCGGGGTGGCTGGTAGGGCTCGGCGGTAGGGGTAGCGAGCGGATGATATACCGTAATGAGCGGCGGGCAGGCGTCAAAGGGGCAGCGGCTAGCTAGGCAGGTTCGTTGTCGCAAACCTGCCGCCCAGCAACCCTCCCTCCCTCCTCCTCGCTCCCTCCCAGGCGCGCTCGCCAATGGGGCTCCACGCCGCCGTGCCGGACCTGCGGGTCGCACAGCGCCGCCGTCCGCCGGCCGCCCAGCGAGCCGCCGTCGGCGTCCTCCTCCTGCTCGCGCAGCCGGCCCCCTGCGCAATCGGTGGCATCAGGTGTTGCGCTTCGCTGCCCACGCCACCCGAGCAGCCCCGCCCTTGGCCGACCGCCCCATCGGCCTCCCACTCACATGGGCCGCAGGGTCCGGAGCTGGGCCCAGGGCCCGAGCTGGACGAGCTCGCCGCCGCCGCCGCCGCCGGGCCGCCCGCCAGCGTGGTGAGCACCAGGGTGGCTCCGGGCAGCAGCGCGCCGCCGCCGGGGCCGCCGCCGCCGCCGCCCGGGGAGGGCTCTCCGGCTACGCTGGCGGCGCGCAGCAGCCTGGACCAGGGGACCAGGGGGAAAGGGGACCAGGGGGGAAGGGGAGGGCGCTGATGACGCAGGGCGCAGCGGGCGGCGCGGTCTAGGGCGAGTGGGCGAGGTTGGCTTCGGCGACGCACTCGGCACAGAGCAGCCGCAAACGCAAGCGCAACCACGCAAAACCATACGCCGATGTTCGACACAACACGGAACAGCAAACACGTCGTGCCCCTACCAACACCGTCCCCCCAACACGTTGGCGCAACCTGCCGTACAGTACGCAGCGGTACCGACCGTACTGCAGGCTGTAAATGTACGGCAGGCTGTACACGCGCGGCCCCACCGTACGCAGCGGTTGTCCAGGTCGCTCACGAGCACGTTGCCGTCGCCGTCAATGGCGACACCCTGGCGGTCGGTATGACGGGGTATGGGGCCATGGGCTTGGGCAGCGGCAGGAGCCGGCCTGCGGCGGCGCCACACGACGGCATCCCACGTGGGCCCTGCTGGAGGCGAGGCAGGCTGCCGCTATGCGCGGCGCCCTGCCCAACGGCCCCCCACCTGCGGCAAGCTCAGGTAGCAGGCGCGCGCGGGCTCCTCCACCGGCCACGGCGCCGCGGGGCCTGCATGCGCGAGCAGCGCACCAATAATGCGGGGCCGGGCGGGGGGCACGCAGGGCCGTACCGGTCCTATCCTGCCAGGAACGAAGCTGGCACGCCTCCTCCCACGTACGCAAGGGCCCCTGCCGTGCCGCGTGTGCTGCCCCCCTGGGCTCCCTTACACGCCCCTCGGCGCTGCCCACCCTCCATGTGGGCGCGGCTCTGCCGCTGCCGCTCTGCCGCGGCCCCTGCTGCCCGCCCCAGCTGTGCGCCCCCGCCCCCACCTGCCACGCCGCAGCCGGCCAGCGTCGTAACCGCGCGGTCGCGGTCCAGCTTGCGCAGCCGGTTGTTGCCGCTGTCCGCCACAACCACCGTGCCGTCCTGGTCGCTCGCATGGGCAGCGGTGGGCGCGAGGTTCAGGTTGGTCGACAGGTGGCTTGGAGGGTGCTGGTATGGCGGCAGGCGGGAGGCTGTACAACCCCGACACCCACCCCAGCCCCAGCCACCTGCAGGTTAATTGCGACGCCGCAGGGGTTGTGGAAGCGCGCCGCGTCGCCCGCGCCGTCCCTGAAGCCGGCCTGCCCGGGCATGCCTGCGGAGCGCCCAGGGGAGACATCGCGCTGGCCTCTTTCCCGTCGTCACTGTCGGCGCGCAGGAACGGCCTGCGGAGCGCCGGCAGCAGCACGCCGGCGCGCTGTGGCCCGAGCCGCTGCCAAGCCTCCATGCAGCGATGGCCCAGCGCACGCACCCGCCACGGTCGTGACCCTGGCGTCAGCGGCGGCCAGGCGCCGGACGCAGTGGTTGGAGCTGTCGGCGGCCCACACGTTGCCGCCGCCGTCCACCGCCACGCCGCGCAGGTTGTGGAAGCGCGCGGCGGCGGCGGGGCCGTCGACGTGGCCGGGCGCTGAGGGCGAGCCTGGTTGTGGGGGCGTGGGGTTGGCCGCAGACGGGCACGGGTGCGGTGGGCGCTGAGGCAGGGCTTTAGTAGCGCAGGGCCAGGTAGGGATGCGGCGGGCGCGGGGGCCGGGCCCCCCAGTAGCGCAGGGCCAGGGGTGCGGTGGGCGCTGAGGCCTCCCGGAGCATCCTGGAGGGAGGGTTAGCGTCGTGGGCTCTTGGAGTCTGCGGGCCGCTTGCCTGGGACGTGACTGCTGGACCTATGACTTGCTGGCGTGCCACGAACGGTACGGTGCGTGCATGTTGCGCGGTTGCCCCCCGACGCCCACCTGCTAGCGTCGTGACGAAGCCGTCGGACGCCACCCGCCGCAGGCAGTGCTGGTCGGACACCACCAGGCTGCGGCGGCGAGGGGAGTCGCACCGGGCACCAGGGCGCTGCAGCAGCGCGCACCTGCTGTGGCACTCTAGCTAGTTGCAGACGTTGCGCTAATGCATGACCATACGATAGCATGATATTATGATATCCTACGGTCACTATGATCACTTGACCAAGTATATAAGCAGGCCGCGCCTACCTGTTATCGCGCGGGTCGACGGCGAGGTACATGGGGCTCGCGAACTTGGCGCGGCGGCCGGGGCCGTCGCGGTGGCCATATCCGCCGCCCCCTGCCAGCACCTCCGCCTCGCCCGTGTCCAGGCGCAGGCGCAGCACCCTGGCGCAGGGGGGGGGCGGGCGGGCAGCTGGGTTTTGTGGCTCTCGCGTCGCCGCGGCCGAAGTACCGGTATGTAGCGAGCGCCGCCGCCATGCTCCATCGCGCGCAGCAACACGGGCGCGCGCGGGTTTCATGGTGTGGTTTAGACCCCACAAAGCCAGCGCATGGTTGCGACGCTGCTCGCCGCACCTGCAGTGGCCCGTGTCTGCGATGTAGGCGTAGCCTGCCAGGTCCACCGCCACACCCACCGGCGACTGCAGGGAGGGGGGCGCCAGGGAGGTGCGGCGAGGTGCGGCCAGGGAGGTACCCTTGTCTGGCTTCCGCGCTGGTTGTACACCCAAGGGAAGGTGCTCGATGTGGAGAGGAGAGGGCGAGGACGCGCCGCGCATTACGCCACTCGCGGTCCGAGGCGCGGGGCAGGCGGGTGGCGGCAAGGCAGGCGGCGAGCGGTGCCCTGTGCCCGCCCCCAGCCAGCCACGGCTGGCGGTGCGTACGTGAGGCGGTGCGGGGTCCCGAGGTCCTGGGCTGACCGTCCGGCCCTGCTCTCGGAGGTATCATGCTCAGCAAAGCGGGTGTCATCTAGGGCCCCGAAAGCGTTCAACTCCCACGCTCCCACGCACCGCTGACTCTAGCACCTGGGCGCCGGGGCCAACCCATGCGGACCGCAGGTCCGTCTCTCCCCCAAGCACCCGGCAGCGCAGCGTTGCGGCCTCATCACCTGCAGGACCGGCGGGCTGGCGGCCTCGGTAGCGGCGCCAGTGGCCGACAGGAGCGCCGCGGCGGAGGGCCCGGCGGCCGCCGCCGCGGCGCCGCCGGCGGGCGACGCCGGCGGCGACGCGGGCGGCGAGTTGGGCGAGCCGGCGCCGCCGCCGCTCAGCGCGCCGCTGCTAGGATTACGGCGCGAGCGGCCCACCACCGCATCCTGCGCCGTACGGGCGGATGCATTGATGGGGCTCGGCGAGGGTGGGCTAGTGACTCGTGACTACTCGCATCGCGGCCCACCACCGCACCCTGCGCCACCAAGCGACTTGCTGTAAGTACCCACGTACACTCCCCGTCGTGCCCAACTCATGCACCGCACCGGTGTACTATCAACAGCGATGAAGCGCCGGGGTCGGTTCGCCGGGGCTGCCCGACGGCATGGCCGCCCCCGCGCAGCCCTCAGCCCAGAGCCCACGCACCGGCGCAAGCCGTATGGCCAGGGCCGACAGCGCCGGCGGCCGACCGCCGCCCGCAGCGGTCATCGCCATGCCGGCGGGCCCCGCAGTGGCCATCAGTCCGGAGCTGGTGGCGTTACTGCCCAAGCTGTACAGCGAGGCGACGGACGACGGCCGCGTGCTTCGAGGCGTTGTGCGCGCCGAGCCGCCACCGCCGCCGCCGCCGCCGCCGCCACCAGCGCCGTCGCCAGCGCCGTCGTCCTCGTCGTCGCTGCTGCCGCTGCCGCCGGCGGGTCCGCCGGCGGCGACTGCTGCGACGGGCACGGCGGCCTCCTGCGAGCGGCGGCCGCGCAGCCGCAGCGCGGACAGGATGCGGCTGCCGGCGCCGCTGCTGCTGCCGCTGTTGCGCCGGCCGCCGCCGCCGCCGCTGCCGCCCGCTCCGGACATGAGGCGAGTTCGTGCTGCTCTGCAGTTTGGTCGTGCGGCTAGTCCTGGAAGCGATCGGATGCAGCACGACGATGGGTCTCTGCGACAACAATCACGCGAGCTTCAGCAGCCGCAGCAGGCGCTAGACTCTTCACGTCCAGTCCTCGCACAAGCGACCCACGCACGGGAGGCTCGACGGCTGCCTGTCAAAAGCGGTCCTGGGCTGCGCCGGCCCGGCTAACCGCCGCCCCCGCGCGGCCGCTCGCCAGCTCGTTGGAGAGCCGCGCCCAGAGTAGTGCACAACTGCACTGTACACATGCGAGCCGAGCGAGCGAGCACGCACCTCCAGGCCGCGTCCGTCGAGGACGGCCTGCGGGCTCGCTGGCTGGCGGAGCCACGAGCAGCCGCGCCAGTCGGTGGTGCGCCTGGTTGGTTGCCGCAACCTGTCCTTGGCCTAGACGACGCTCTGCCGGCTGTGGCTGCAGTTGTGCGGCCGCCACGGCATGCCGCTCGCCCCCGACCCACGGGCGGCGCGACGGCTGCCTGTCAGCCCCGCTGCGTCGCCCCCGCCCTACCTGGGCGTACGTGCGTGACACGCTGCACACGTGCTGACGTACCGCTCGGCGGGCGTGGGAACCGTGCCCTAGTCTGGCGCTGACGTGGCTCAGTTGCTGCCAAGCTCGCAGGTGTGAGCTAAGTGATGGTTGCCTCCCGCGCATTGCTGCGCATGGGGTCCCTGAGAGGTTGGGCTGGCCAGCAGGGGCGCTCCGTGGGGGCAAAACATCAGCCGACTTGCATTGCGGCGCAGCGACGGAGCTGTACCGGTACTGCTGGCTGAGCAGGCAACGTCGTCTTCCAAGCGCTGCCATGAGCCCGCAACACTGTTTGAACATCGGTTGATGCCGTGTTGGGTTTATGCAGTTCGACGCCGCTCTGCGGCCACCAGGCACCACAAGCAATTCGAGTCACCACCGCACCCGCCGGCGCGATTGTGAGCAAGTGAGCTTGCTCATGCTGGCTTCTACGTGGCATGGGGTCCCAGCGCGCCGAAATGAGGCACGCCGTGCAGCACCTGCAGCGTGATCTACGCCGGTCCAAGTGGTGGTGGTATCAAACATCCCCCCAGTACCCCCAGTGGAACGGCAATGTGAACAGCCGGCGTTAGCGCGTCACAGTGTATGTACCCAGAACCCCGCCAGCGCCAGTAGCAGTGCCAAGACAGGAAGTATGCCGTACCAGCGCCCACGGGCCCCTCGTTGAATCTACACCAGCTGTCGGTCGCATCTGCAAGCGATCCTGGTGCCCTCTAGCTGCCGCTGCTAGCGGGGCGAGGTCGTCCCATCAGGGGCGGGGCCCACCTAGGCACGCAGGCCGCCGACCGAAGCCCACGCATTTCCCCTTGCCGCTGCCCGGCAGTCCCCTGCGGCCCCTCGCGGTCCACGGCCGGGGCCCGGCCTACGCACCTCGACCGACGGTTGACCTGGCCGGCAGCATCCGACCGACTGGGGTCTTGCTCGTCCGTCTACACCATGGCATGGCACCAGGGGCCCATCACTGCTGCGGCAAGGCAGGTTTACATAGCCCCTTCTCCTTCAATTCGCGCTTTAAAGAAACAACGAAGCCAAACCCATGAACCTGTGGACCTGCGAATCCGTAAATTCATCCATGGCCGCTGCGACGGGGGGCCGAGCAGGCGAACATGCAAACATGGGAGGGTTGAACCACGCAGCGGCACGCAGCAGCCGGCGGACCAATGAACTGCCACTGGCGCCTAGCGTCCCAGCCCGAACCCATTACGCAACCGGAAGCGAACCTGTGGAATGGGGTAGGCGCTTGCCCCTGCCTGCTGCAACCCCTGCCCTCCGTCACACTCCAGTGGTTTGAGACATTCTTGCGCCGCCTAGGTCTCGATGTTGCCTCGGTTACGTCAATTCATGTTGAAACGCGACTTGCTGCTGGCTTCGCCGCCGTTTAATTGCCCACCCACCTGAGCCAGCCGGCATCCCCAGGCATCCCGCAACGCGCCGGCGAACTAGCCAGGTGCCCTGAGCCAGGTACACACTTTTAGATGGCTTCTTGCCGTTGTGCAGAAGAAGGGGCAGGGGGGTCAAGGGGGGGGGGGGAAGGCCCCTTCCCCTCTGTGCGGAACTCTGGCGGCGTCGCGGTTGGTCGTGGGCACCAGCCAACAGCAACGGGTGCTGACCGGATTGTAGCATGAATTAACTGCTACATACAAACGAACACAAATACTGTTGTTGTCAACCGCGAACTGTTGCGAAGTCGCTGTTGACTGTGTCACTACAAGTC
>BDDC01001354.1:2248-28037 GCA_001662425.1 Chlamydomonas sphaeroides
AGAGTCTAGCGTCAGGTGCGGCGGCGCCGTGGCGGCGGTTTCGCCGGACAGGGCCGACTCCTGCGTCGCGAGCACGCGGCCCGTGCCGCTGCCCGAGAGGGCGCCGCCGCCGCTGCCGGTGCCGGCCGCGTCGGCCGAGACAAACATGCGCGCGGCGCCGCCGGCGCTGGGGTGGTGCGTCGGTGGGGTCATGGCCAGGTCTAGGAACGTGGCGGAGTTGGGATTGGACGTCTGCGGGGCGGCAGCGGCGCACAATAGGCTACTCAACCAACAGGTGGGCAAAGACCGGCAAGGGTGTGGCCCGGCCGCCGTCCGCGGTGGGCCGCGTACCCACCAACGCCGCGGCGCAGGCACCTTGGGTGCCTTGGGCGTGCGCCATAGGCAACCGCACGCCGTGGCGTAGACTTCCGGTACGGCAGGTGAGCTAGGCTATGGCAACGCTGCCTGTCGCAGCCTAATGGTACGGCCCGTGACCGCACCTTATGGCTGGGCGGATCGGCGCCGCCGCCGCCTTGCAAGCTGCCGCCGAGGCTGCCCGCCTCCGCCGAACCGCGCAGAAAGTTGTTGGTGCTGCCGCGGCGGCTGCCCAGGTTGCCGGCCGCCGTCGCCGCCGCCACCTCGAGCTGCTGCGAGGAGCCGGGCAGCAGCGGGAAGGCGCGGCTCATGCTGCTGGCGGTGCCGCCGGTGCTGACCAGCTGCGGCGTCATGCTGCTGCCGCCGCCGCCGCCGCCGCCGCCGCCGCCGTTCACGGCGACGGTGACGCCGCCGCTCATGTCGGAGTTGGTTGGCAGCGGCGGCGCGCTGGCGGCGCTGACGCGCTGCACTCCCGCCGACGGCAGGTGGGCGCGGAGCTGAAGCGGCGGCGAGCCAGCGGCGGTGTTGGGGCCGCTGCCGCCGCCGCCGGAAGCGGCGGCGGCGGTGGCGAAGGCGGTGGCCTGCGCTGACGGCGAGGCCGGGGCCGGGCCGGTGCCGCCGCCGGGCGCCGCCGTCGACGGCAGCGGCGCGCTGGTGGACGCCAGGGCGTACGCGTTGGCGTCGATGACGGCGGCGACGTGGCCGCCGGCCGCCGTCAGCTTGCCGGCGGCGGCTTGGCGCAGCGCCGCCGCCGCCAGCGACGGCAGCTCCCCGTGGCCCTGCGCTGGCGCCGCCGCCGGCGGCCCCGACGGCGGCCAGCCGTTTCCGGTTGGCACCGCGGCGCCGTGGCCGCTGTCCGCGCCGCCGGGGCCATTTGGCATGCCGTACGGGGCGGCCGCGGCGTTCGCAGCTGCGTTGGCAGCGGCAAAGGCTGATTCGCTACCGGTGAGCCAGCTGCCGCCACCGCCGCCGCTGCCGCTGCCGTCGGCGCGGCCTGCGCCGGCTGCTCCTGCGCCGGCTGCTCCTGCGCCTCCGCCTGCACCTGCGCCTGCGCCTGCGCCTGCGGCGCTCTCGGGTATCTCTCCGTCCGCGATGCCGGCCCTGGCAAAGCCGCCGGCGGTCTGCTGGCGTTGTGGCTGTTGCGGTTGGGGTTGGGGATGACGCACAGGCGATGGATGGGGCCGAGGGGTTTGCCACGGGCGGGCGTCGGGGCACACGTGAGGCGTGTTACTTCGATTATCAACGTAACACAACACACCAGGCCGACAGCCGCTCGGTGCTTTGGCCATGCAGCGAGCATGGCTGCGGCCGCCGCCCGAGCCACGTCAGCCACGTCAGCGTCCAACGGCACTAACCCTAGCGGCGCCCCAACCCCACGTGCCCCACCTGCGACTGGTGCGCCGTGCTCGGCCGCCTGTCGCGGCCGTCGCCGGCGTCCTCGCCGCCGGCGTGCGAAGGGCGCTGCGCCGCCGCGGCCACCGCCGCGACGCCGCCGCCGGCGGCGGCGTCGTTGTCGCTGCGCCGCCAGGGCCCGCTGAAGACGCCGCCGCGGGGCAGCATGTCCAGCGCCGTGGGCACGTGACCCAGCTCGGCCATCATCTTGAGCATGTGCACGTTCAAGTACGGCGTCGGCGGGCCCTTGCGGCGGCGGTGCTGCACGTACACCAGCAGCAGCGCTGCCGTAGTCAGCAGCACGGCGGCCGCCACCACGGACACCGGGATGACCCAGCGTATGTTGTGGGTTTGCGACCCGGGTGAGGAGGCGGGCAGCGGCCCCAGCACCAGCGGCGGCGAGCCGAAAGCGTCTGGGCGGAGTGCCAGGGGCAGGGGCCAGGTCACAGGGGCAGGGGTGGAGGCGGGCGCAGGCCGGCGTCACGGGCCGCCGCCTCCGGCACGCCGTGCAGCCAGAGTGGCAACCGTACTGCCGTACGCGTGTACCGCGTTGACTCACCCGGCAGCAGGTCCTCCAGATCGTACCGCTGGTACGGCGCCACGTCATCGCGCAGCACGAGGTCGCGGGCGTACATGCCCATACCCTGGCGCCGCGGGGAGAGGAGGGGGTTGGGCACGGGAGGGGGCCGACGGGGGGTGGGAGCGCTGCTCGCCGCCGGGGGTGGCAGGGCAGGGGCGCCCGCTGCATGAGCGGCCCCTGCCCCCCGGCAGCAGCGCCGCCCTCGCGGAGGCCTGCTCTACACCCTACGCCAGCTCCGCGGCCGCCGCCAGCCGCACAGCCGCACACAGCCACACGTGGCCCTATCTCTGAACAGCCAGCCACACATGGCGCTCCCCTTCCCCTGCTGCCCCTCCCTCCGGCCACCTGCGCCAGCTCCGCGGCCGCCAGCCCATGCACAGCCGCACCTCGCTCTAACCTCCGCCCAGTCGGCGCGCGGGACCGGCCGCACGCCAAACACACACGCGCCTCTCCGTTTCTCCCTCCTCTCCCCCTGCCCTCCCACCTGCAGCAGCGCCACCCGCAGCGCGTGCGGCCCCAGGCGCTCCGCCTTGAAGGCCGCCAGCCCCAGGCCGCGGCAGCTGCCCGCCAGCTGCGCGCCCACGGCCGCGGCGGAGGGGCCGTTGGTGAGCACCTGGAGGCGGTGGCGGAGGGGGCGGAGGGGGTTGAGCAAGGGGCAAGCGCAGCAGCGGGGGCGTATCGTGGTGAGCCAGGTGTGCCTCCACCGAGGCTGGACAAGGGGCAGGGGGGTGTCTGTGCACGGCGTGCGCGCGGGTGACGGCAGGAGGGTGGCGGCGGGTGGGGCGCGCAGGCTGCTGCCCGAGGCGAAGGCCTGGGCGCGGTGCGCTCTCTCCCGCCTGCCCACCCGTTGCCACCAGCCGCCTGGCGGCACGCCGCCCACAGCGCCAGCCCCTGGCTCCTCGCCAGCCTCCCACTGTCGCCTCCCAATGTCCCGGGCTCAGCCGCGCACACACACGCGGCGGCGCTGGGGTTCGTTTCCCGCACCGGTACGCCTGACCGCATCCCTGTTTCATACACACGACCGACGCGTAACTGTCTTTGGACTGCGGATGCTATTTTTGGACACACGTGGCACGCACGCAGACCCCCGCGCAAGCCCCCTCCCACCTGGTAGCACGCCGCCCACAGCGCCAGCTCCTGGCTGCTCACGCTCACGTTGAGGCCCTGCAGCACCAGGCTGGGCGGCTCGCCTGGGGGAGGAGGAGCGGGGCCAACGGCATGCGGAGGTGTTGGGAGAGGGGGCCGATGGGGGGGTGGCGCAGGGCGCAGCGCGCGCAGTGGCCGACGCCCTGACCACGACGGGCATGCACGCCACACCCACCGGCGCTGGTGGCCCTGCCCGGGCCCTGCCTTCCCGCCCAGCCCACACCCACACGAACCCAAGCGCAGCCCGCTCCCAACACCCCTCCGAGCCCTCCGCTCACCCTCCAGGCTGGGCGCCCTGTCGCCGGCGTCCACCGCCCACAGCGGCAGGTCCAGGCAGCGCACCAGTCGGTCCGAGGGCCAGCGCGCGGGGCTGTCCAGGCCCAGCAGCGTCAGGTTGCGCAGCGTCAGAGACTGGGGTTGGCGGGGCGGGCAGGGCGGGGACGAAGGGGGAGGGAGGTGATTGAAGCAGCAGGCCGCGAGGCCGGGAAGAGCGGAGACGCGGGGTTGGGGCAGGTGAAGGCCATGCGGTGGCATGTACACGGGGTTGACGGACAAGCATCGGCAGGCGTTGCTCGACTGGTCCGTCCAGGTGTGCGGTGGGGAATGTGCATGAACCGGACGCGCCCGGACTGGGCCAGAGGCGTGGGCTCGTAGGCACAGCAAGCAGGCCATTGGAGGCGGAAGTGGTGTGGGGTATTGGCAAAAGGGTGTGTTGCCCTGCGGATAGCAATCAGAGGGTGGCGAGCTCACATGAGGGGAGGTTCCGTTGACAGCGAACCGGGCCCAGCCGCCGCGGCTCCGTGACAGGTCCAGCGACGGCGCCGCCGCTCCCCGCAGGATGCCTCCCGTGACCGGGTCGTACATGGGGCCCAGTACGACACTGCGCTGCAGTACGACGGGGCCGTACGGCACCGGCGCGAACACGCCGTACGGCGCGGCGGCGGCGGCGGTGACCGCCGCCGCCGGCGGGGACGGCGTCAGCGCGCGCAAGGAGGAGGCGGGCGGCGGGGTCGGGGCGGGCGGCGGTGGAGCCCCGGGCGCGCGGACGTCGAGGGCGATGGAGGCGAGGGAGGGCACACCGGGGTACGCCAGGTAGCCGCCTCCTGGGTCGGTCTGGGGTGCCAGGGGGGAGCCGGGCGCGGCCAGCACCGCGGCCAGGGCGGCGCTGCTGTTGAGCGCCACCACCTTGGGGCCGGGCGGGAGGGCGGGCGGGCGGGAGGGAGGCAGGGGGTGTACCATGGGAGGGAGGCAGGGGGTTGCGGTGCGGAGGGGGGAAGGGAGGGAGGCGGCGCAGGATTGCGGAGTCCATGCGTACGGCACCGGCTGGGCCGCACACGGACGCGAGCATGTGCTCTCCCCCCACACTCCCCGGCTGCTTTCCACCCCACCTGGGGGTATCGGTCCAGCGGGTTGGCCGCCACCACCGCCAGGCCCACCGCCGGCACCCGCACTGAGGTGCCGGGCGGTTGGACGCTGGTGATGGTGAGGCCGCGGCCCTCCAGGTCGAAGGCGCGGAAGTACGAGAGCGCCAGGGCTGTGGTGGAGCTGGACACGAGCTGGTCGGGGCGGGCGGGGGGGCATGCACGCAGAGGGGGGAAAGAGGGGGAGGATGAGGGGCCGGGTACGTGTCAGTGAGGAGGGCGGCCGGGCGTCAGGCCCATACGAGAGCGCCAGGGCGATGGTGGAGCTGGACACGAGCTGGTCGGGGGCGGGGGAGCGGCGGAGCAAGGGAGAACGCGGTGTGCGAAAGCGCCGTCGCAGCGAAGCGGGGTGGGGTGGGGGTGGGGGTGCAGTGGTGCAGTGGGGTGTGCAGTGTTGGGGTGGTGAGCGCGCTTGCTCAAGCCCGCTGGGCTAAGCGGACAAGAAATGGCGCCATCCGGGGGTGGGGGTGCGGGATGGGGTGGCCATAAGCCGTGGCCGCAGGACGGGCGACGGCCAGCCGCGCCGGTGGTGTCCCCAACACCGCCGCCATGCCCAGCGCCGGCCCCCTCCCCCCCACACCCCTCAGTGGGGGATGTACCATGGGAGTAACGAACTAGTTGCGAACCTCAGTGGGGGAGAAGGCCAGCGCATCCCCGCCGGCGGCAATGCCCAGCGCCGGCCCCCTTTACCCTCACACACCCATCACGGGGGCGCTGCGCATGCTCGCCAGCGATCAGGCCGCCGTGCCCATGACGAAACCCAAACCCTCCCTCCCCTTCCTCCCCTCCCCGATGCACCCCTCACCGACGCGTTCTGCACGCTGGCCAGCAGCCACGTGGCGGTGTCCGGGTGCAGCGCCAGCGGGCGGTCGCCGTAGGCCCTCGCCCAGGTGGCCTCGTACGCCAGCTCGTCGGGCGGCACCACCAGCGTCACGTTGCGCATCAGCAGCCGGGTGGGCGAGGACAGCGAGGGCGCCGGCGCGGGCGCGGCGAGGGAAGGCGCGGCGGCTGCGGCTGCGCGAGGGCGCAAGGGGGAGGGCGGTCAGCGGGCGGGGGGGTGGGGCGGGGGGAGGGAGCAGAGGAGAGGGGTGGGGGAGCAGCAGTGTGGTTGGCAGCCTCGCCAGTTTGCCGGGCCGCGCTGGCGCCCAGCCCTCTCGCCGCCGTCCCGCTGTCCGCGGACCTCTCGCCACCGCCCCGCTGCCCCTGGCACTCACCAGCGCCCCTGCCCGCGGCCGTCTGGGAACCCCACCGGCCCTCACCTAGCTCGCCGCTGCTCGCCAGGGCGTCAGCCACATACATGAAGAGGCTCAGCACGCCCGCCTGGTGGGGGTGTGGGCGGGGGGTGGGGGGAGAAGGCCGGCGTGCAGGTGAGGCCGAGGCCCTCAAGGTACCTCTCAAGGAGCTGCTGCATCCCCAGCCGCCAGCGCACGACGCCCGCTGCCTCCCGGGCAATGCCCCAGCCCGCCACCACCGCGCCCTGCCGCACTTGGCAATCCCCCCGCACGCCTTGCGCCCACCACCACCGCCCCCTCCTAGCCCAACGCCCCCTTCCACCACCACCGCCCCCTCCTAGCTCAACGCCCCCTCCCCTACTCCGTCCCGGCCCCCACCTGCGGCGAGGCCAGGTTGGTGAGCGTGAGCCGCTCCAGCGCCAGCACCGCGGACGGCGCCACCGCAAACACCGACACCAGCGCCGACGTGTCGAGCACCGTGGCGCCCGGGGCCGCGCCGGGCGGGCCCCGCAGCGTCAGGTTGGCCTGGAGGCCGGGAGGGGGCGAGTGAGGTGGCGAACAGGGCGGGGCTGGCTTGAACACAGCGCGGTAGGGGGAGGAGGGCGGGAGGGGGCTTGGGAGGTGGAGGCGCACAGGGCGGGGCTTGCATGTGCACGGGGGATGGGGACGCGTTGGCCGGTGGGGCGGGGTGCCGGTGTGGGCAGGTGCGGACGGGGGTTGAGGCGGCGGCCGGCGTCCAGCCCGGGCCTGACGCCGTCCCTCTCCGAGCGTGCAGGCCAGGGCGGGCCGCCGCTGCTGCCCCGACAGCAGCCCGCAAGGCAACACATCCTAGCGCAACCTCCCCCACCCCGGCCTGCCCATACGGGCGCCAACAGGTGCGCTCGGCAGGCCCCACACCCCCGCGCCCCACCACCCACCACCACACGCACGGGGCCATTGAGGCCGCGCACGCCCGACGCGTGCAGCAGGTGCCGCCGCCACGCGCCGCTGCCATCGCCGCTGCCGCCGCCACCACGGCCGCCGCCGCCGCCGCCGCCCAGCAGCATGCGCCGCCCGCCGCCGCCGTGCGCCGCCGCCGCTGCGTCGTCGGCCCGGCCCATGAGCGGGCCGTGCATCAGCTGCGGACCCAGCGCCAGCGCGCCCGCCAGCGACAGGTTGGCGGACAGCACAATGGCGTACGCCGTACAGCCGTCCACGGCATCGTCCACGATGGCCAGCGCCTCGTACAGCTGTGCGGCCGTACGGAGGGATGGGTGCCGTACAGGGCGGGCGTGCGGGCGGGGGCGTGCAGGGAGTCGTTGGACGGGCAGCGGGTGCGGGGCGGCGGAGGGAAGCCGCCACGCGAGCAGCCGGCAGCGAGCGGGACAGAGGGGTCGGCGCAAGAGGCGGGGCTTGGTCTTGGCGCGGTTATGCGAGGCTTGCGGCTCGGAGCGGCAGGGCGGCGGCAGGCCGGTGGTGGCCTCGGCGTGCGAGCTCTACCCTACGCCTGGCGGCGCTGGGGGCAGCTGCCCAGCAACGCCCGGCTTCCCTGCACCCGCCCCGCCCCTTCGCCCCCTTTCCCCCCTTCCCCCCCTTTTCCCCCTGCTGTGAACCCCTTTTCACGCCGCCCGCATCCCCAGTCGCAACGCACCTGCGCGTGCGTGGCCGCCGGCAGCGTGCGCAGTCCGCTGCTGGGGTCGCACACCTGCACGTCGGGGCCGGCAGCGGTGTCGACACGGCGGGGGGCACAGGGGCGGCGTGAGGCCCCCGCCGCGGGCCGGTGCGGCACGGCACTCGCAGGGGCCGGCAGCGCGCGGGCCGGCAGCGCGCAGGCAGCAGCGGGGCCTGCGTGGCTGGCGCGGCCCGCGAGCAAGCCGCTGCGCTGCGGGGCGGGCGGGCCCACGCCTCCCCGCGCGCCTCCTCCCGCGCCTGCCGGCGCAGCTGCCGCGCAGCTGCGGGGCCCGGTGAGCGCGGCAGCGGCAGCGGCACCGCCGCTGCGGTGTGCCGCCGCGCGTATACCATGGCGCTGCCTGCAACATGCCGCTGCCGGTAGCATGCCGCCGAGGCAGCCGGTCAGTTGCGGAGCTTCGCGGCTTGGCGAGCCCCCTGAGCGGCCTGGCATTGCACCACCGCGGCGTCGGCTCCAGGCAGGCAGGAGCGCATGCTGGGCATGCCCCTGGCCGCGCCCGGCCGACGGCCCCATGCCCCAGCCATCGCCCCAGCCATCGCCCCTGGTCTGGCTGCCACAGGACAGACCCCACCACGCCGCACGTGACCACCACGTGCTCCAGCCCAGCCCAGCCCACATGGCGCACGAGCCCTGGCCGCGCTCATGGCCCCTGCCATCCCGCCCAGCGCACCCCGCGGTGCAGCGCCCACCTGGTTGCACGTGATCGTCACGTGCTCCAGCTCCAGCTGCCCGCTGACCAGCGACATGACGTGCACGTCGGGCGGCACCACCTGCGCGGCCGGGGGGCGGCGGGGGAAGGGAGCGGGGGGCGCAGCTGTGGCACGGAGGGCTGAGGCCGGGGCAGCGCCTCAGGCGGCGCAGGCGCAGCTGTGGCGGTGCAGGAGTCGGGCGCGGTCTGGGGCCCCGACGCGGGCCAGCGCAGAGGCCGCGGCTCAGAGTCCGCGGTGTGTGCATCAGGGGCAGCTCGCGGGTCTGGGCAGGGCCAGTCAGCGCCCGCGCTCGTGGAACGGCCGCATGGCCCAGCGGAGGCTGGCGTCGCCGACAGCGCGGCAGCGCCGCTGCTGCCCGCAGCCCCCTGGCTACTGTCTGCATTGCCCGCGGCCAGGCAAAGCTGCCGCCCTGGCCGGCCGCCTCTGGACAAGGCATGGCACGCCCAGCGGCCCACTCGCAGCGGCGCCAGGAGCCAGGGGCCGCGGACAGGGGCCTCAAGGCCACACTAACGGAGCCAGGGGCCCCCCAGCCGCACCAACAAGTGAAATGGGCATCGCGGCTGCGCCTCCCTAGGGCACGGCCACACGGCCTGGTGAGGTGGGCGCCGATGACGCGGCCGCGCGGCCCTGCCTTCCTTTGCCGCGGCGCCGCTGCCTCGAGCACAGGCAGGCATCGCCGGACCCCCATGCCGGCCACCTGCCGCACACCTGCAGCGCGTCAAACTCTGGCGGCTGCGCCGCGTTCTGGTCTCGCGCCGCGGCAGCGTACAGCTCATTCGCGACGGCGCAGTCCTCCAGCACGAGCTCGCTGCGCACGAGCCGCAGCCGCGCGCCGGGCGAGAGCGCGAAGCAGGCCAGCGTCAGCGACCAGCCCGCGCCCACGCCGGGCGCCGCACTGCCCGCGGCGGCGCCGCGGGAGAAGTTGGCGAGGGCGTTGTGCACGGCCAGGCCCTGGAGTGTCAGGGTCACGCCTGTGCGGGGACGGAAGGGGGAAAGTGCCACGGTGGGTGGTGGGTTGGAAGGCAGCGGTGGGGTTCGCAACTGTGGCCAGGCCGCCAGCGCTACAGAGCCAGGGATATCATGCAGTGTACGAGGTGCAGCTCACCTGGGCCAATGAGTAGGGTTTCGGCCTCGTGGCTGAGGTACAGGCCGAGGTCCGTGCCGTTTTCCGTGGGAGGGGGGGAGGAGATGAGCGTGTCGACCCGGAAGAATTGCTGGGCAACCTCAAGGGCGGCGTCCGTCTCCTGCTGCAAGAGCACGAGCTCTTTGTGCGTGTGGCCCGACAAGGCGTTGAGCTTCTCAAACGTGGAGCCGTTTGTGTAGCGGGGCAGCTCCCACAGCTTGTCGCAGCGGTCCGCTTCGTCTTTATGACACATAGCATTGTACGCTGTCGCTGTGCTGACGCCCAGAACCAGCAGCGTCAGCCACAGCGCGGCCGACGCGCTGCGCATGCGCTCACGGCCGAGCATCCGCGGCAACGGCGCAAGCATGTGGTGCCATCATTAGCTCTACGCGTGATGGCGTACGCTGCGGGCTTGATTCTCGGTCCTGATACCAAAGCATGCCTCACACATACTCAACCATAGCGAGCTGTGCTACACATGTAAGTTTTCTAGCCGCTATATGAGCAAGCAGATCGGGTTAAAATGCTTAACAACGACAGGCCGCAAGTGTGAATAGTGATGCGTCGCTGTACGTATTATAATAACTCAACTTCTCAGCAACAGAGGGAGCGCCGGGTCATGCTCGCTAGCTGCCAGGTGCGTGCATGTCGGTCAACAGGTACCCGCGAAACCGTGCCAACCCCCTGATGCCCCCGCCTTCCCCGCAGCCACGCCGTCAAAACGACCTGGCCGACGTGGCCCCAGCGCCAAACTCCCGTACGCAGCACGTCCAAGCGCGTCGGTTGCAAAGGATAGCCGCTTAACGAGGCCTGCCGTGCGACACGTGTCTGTGTTGGCCAGCCTTGAACTGTCTCAGCAGATGCCGCATCCGGCGCCAGCAGAGAACGTGGCCTGCCAGGACGATACCACCAGAGGCAATGTCTCAGTATCTGAGGTTGCTTAGATACCTGAGACAGCACTGTATCCAGCACCAGAGTGCCAAGACCACCGGCCTTGAAAGTACTGTGTTACTCGTGTATCGTCGCCTGGTGTACCACAATGTGATATTCCTCCTTTGACTTCGTTCTAGCTTGTAATGTGGCAGCCATCGTGCTGTGGTAATCGTCATATCTTATTTTGCACGGATGATCACCCCTGTTTTAGAGTTTCAATAAGTATGTCAACGATACATTGCAATGTACTCTATGCAGAATACAAGAGTGGTTGTGGAGGCATGGGCACATGCACAGGAGCAGGGGCACAGGCTGCGAGGTGGGTGGGCGGAAGCTCAAGCATGCGGGTAGGGGATGAGGGCGCGAGGGATGAGGGTGCAAGGGGTTGAGGTTGCAAGGGCCCGGGCAGAAGGGCGTGCAGGGGCAAGAGCACGGCTGCGACCGTGTGGGTGTGCATGGAGGCGCGGGCGTAGGCAGGAGGGGGCCACAGCGGGGCCACCGAAGGGGGGGGGCAAGGGCGCACGGGCATAGGCTTAGGGGCTGAGGGCGGGGTAGCGAGCGTGTTGGGTGACAACAGGAACATGGCCTCGGGAGCAAGTGATGCGCTGGGCACAGGTAGTCAGTATGCGCCAGAGAGAGGCTACATACGCGCTGCGGCATGCTTTAGTAAGCAATTGCTGTACGCACACATGCGGCCGCACGCTTACGCAGGTTACAGATATTCCTCCTTTGACTTTGTTCTAGCTAGTGATAGACGTGCGGCCGCAACTTGTCGGTTTGCCCCCTCCCCCTCCCGCGCTGGCCGGGAGCTGGGGGCGGGGGACGCACTGTCATCTGCCCGGCCGTTACACCAGCGCGCAGCGCACAGCTTGGGCAGGCAGTTCGCCGGCAAGACCCTGCCAGCGCGCCTCCCTTGCACACGACCGCACCAGCCGCAGTCGCACTTCGCCATCGGAGCCACACAAGAACAATCACGGCAACGGTAGCAGACCACACCAACCGGCGCCGGCGCCGATTGCTGACGCCAAAACCGCCTCCTGGCGGGCCGCCCCGCCCCCCATGCCGACGGCACGCCGGTTCCCTCACCACCGCCACCGTCACACACAGCCTGCATCGCACGGCTGCTGCTGCCGACGCACTCCTCTACGCTCCTCTACTTGCGGGGCACCAGCTCCACGTCGAACTCCAGCACGGCCTGTAGGGCGGGAGGGAGTGAGGGGTTTGGGGTGAAGGCAAAGCGGCAGGACATGTGGTAGGACGAGGGGCTGCAGCGGGCCGGCGGCACACGTAAGAGATAGACACACAGCAGATATAACACGCGCGGCCCCGGGCTAGGGGCGCACATGTCAGGACGATGCGGCGGCAGGGCGGGCCTCGCATGCATGCGGCATGTGAGGGCTCGGTGGGGCTCGGCGGGCGGGCGTCGAGGGTCCATGTTTACTGGGAGAACGGGTGACAGGTGCCAGGATACTGCTAGAGAGCTTGTACCACGCACGATCCGCTGTGTGCCGTGATGGGCAACGGAGGCAGGAGAATTCCGAAGCGGCGCAGCGCGAGGCTCTCCAGCAGGACGCCCACGTTGAGCACGTCATGCACATACATGCACACACATCATATTGAGGAACACGCCTCCATGTTCCACATGATAGCGCGACGCTAGGCTTGCAACGCTAGGCTCGTGGGTGAGCCGCGCTGGCTGGGGGCTCACGTTGGGCGGGATGACGCCGCCAGCGCCGCGAGCGCCGTAGCCCAGCTCTGCAGAGGCAGGGAGGCAGGGGGACGAGAGGATTAAGCAGAGCGCCGTGGGGTGTGCGCGCAAAAGGTCGGACGACGGCATGTTGGGAGGCGCGACAGAGGGTCGCGCCGCGATATGTGCCTGGTGAGCGACGCGGGGCACGCAGCTAGTGCCAACTGCCAAGCCGAGAACAGGGCACAGCCGCATCGTGCAAGCACGCGAGTCTGCGGGCGTGCGGCGTAGCACTCGCAGCTGCGTGGCGTGACACCGTGTCTAGGTGTGGGGTGTGGGCGCACGCACGGGTGGGTGCGATGCCTGGTGCTACCGCACGTGCTCTGCAGCGCCTAGGACTCGACGCACCCGGGGGGATGACGAGCAGGCGCTTGCCGCCCTCCTTCATGGCGGGGATGTCCTGCGGCAGGCGGGTGCAGGGGCGAGTGGCGGTCAGCATCGAAGGACGGGACCATGGCAATGCGCAATGGCGACGTGGCGGGGTCCTGGGACAGGGTGGAGAATGACGGTACGGCGGTACGGGGATGTCATGCAGCAGCTCGAGCGTCACACGCGTAATGAGCGTCACCAGCATGGAGCACCACTCCATGAGCAACGGACGCGACCAGCGTCACGGGACAAGCATAAGGGCACAGCGTTGCGGCACACCACTCATGTGCTACCCGAGGCCGGCATGCCCCTGCTCTCTGCTGCATTTCGTGCTCGCGGTGGCGCATAGGACGCCCACACCCCGGCGCCGCACCAGCACACGGCCGGCTCCCAAATCGGTGGCCAGGTGCCCAAGTGCCCAGGTGCCCAAGCCTGCCCCGCCCAACAGCCCCCGCATGGCCACAAGCACTCCTCGCACACACAAATGTCGCCGCCCCCCGGGACCCACATCGGCGCCCAGGATGCCGGTGTCCCAGCCGCGGATGACCTGGCCCACACCGATCTGCGGGCGGTAGGGCCGGGCAGGGCCGGGCGGCAGTGAAGGCGCAGGGAAAGAAGAGCCATGGCGGACGAGCGCCCAACGCTGGATGGGTGACCGGTGGGTGCCTGGGCGGTACCAACCGCAGACCGCCGGGCCGTTAGACGCAGGGCGAAGAGATGCCGGGCACCCCCCGGGCAGGCAGAGGAAGGGCTACACGTAGCGCAGCGCAAGGCCAGATGTCCCGGGGGGGGGGTCGGTTTCGCTGCGGCGTTTCTTTGTTGCTGGGGCAGGATCAGCGCCGGGCAGCTGACGTGCGGCGCGCGACGCACCTGGAAGGACAGCGGCTGGCGGCGGGGGTAGGACGAGTCGAACACGGTGCCGTTGGTGAGGCGGCCGGTGTAGTGGCACCTGGGGGGAGAGGCGAGGGCAGCAGCAGGTGTGAGGGAACCGGAGCAGCTCCGGTCCACTCAAGCCCTGGCACAAGCATGTGTCATGAATCCCAACCAGCTCGTGGCCCCCCAGCTCTCACTTGATGGTGGCGCCCTTGACGGGCGAGGGGCCGGAGCCGACCTCCACGTCCTTCCACTTGAGCCCGGTCTTGGACTCCTGCAGGTCACCTGTGGAGGTAGCGGCGCGCCAGCAACAAGCGACAGGCGTAAGTCGACGGCTGGGCTTGGGGGCGGTGGAAGGGCAGGGACCTCCAGCACGGCGGGCAGAACGGGAGGTGCGCGTGGAGGCGGCAGCGTGCGGCGGCTCTCGCCTTCGGCCACCGCGGGCAGCGCGGGCACGGCGGCGGCGGCGGCCGCGGCGCCGGCGAGGGCCATAGCCTCGCGGCGCGACAGCGCCTCAGCGCCAGACCTGCCTGCCGAGGCGCTGACGCGGGTCGTCAGCATGCGCGCCGGGGCCTGCGGGATGGAGGGCGAGGGCAGTCGTGGGGAGGGCACGAGAGGTTTCAATATCATCAGCATATTGTTACGCAGGTTGTGGTTGCTGGCTTGAAGACAATATGGTCCTTGCGAGCGCGTTGGAGAGGCCTGGTGTCCGACGCCGACGCAAGCGTTTCGGGTGAGCCAGCGACGGTAGCGATCAGCGCTGGCCCGCTCCCAGCACATTGTATGTGTAGCACTATATCTGTCGACGTGGGTCGCAGCGGCTATTGGTCGCGCCGACGACCGAGCTGCGCTCCGCCACGAGCGATCTCCTAGCCACGCGGCAACGCATCACTCCTCCCAACCTGCCACGCAGATGCGCTTTGCCCCACTGACCCGAGCAGCCGTCAGGCGGGTCGAGCTGGCCAGGCGGGTCTGCATCGCGAGGGCCATGTTGCGACAAGAGCTGCAAGGTGGTAAGTTACGTGGAGGTGCTGCAGCGAAACAACTGTAATTGCAGGGCCCTGACTGTTATTGGGTTTGCGCACCAAATTGGTCGGCACGAACCCAGCAATTGTTTCCTCCCCTTGCGCCCGCGTCGCCCGCGCGGCCCGCACTTATGTAACAGTATGACACTTGGACCGACAGGTGCATACTTGTGAATAGCAACGGAGGAAGCCCAGGCGAGCCCCAGTAGCGCCGCCATCACGGAAGGAGCGACCGCGGAGCGCCCAGCAGCAGAGGGCCGGTAGCGGGCGACCTGAAGCCGTCAAGGCGTTGCGAGGGGGCCGGAGAGTGCCTCTGCTCTGACGGCGCCCCGGAGATGGCGCCGAAGCTGCCCCCGAGTCGTGCAACAGCAGCAGCGAGTCGGCCCCCCGGGAGGCCTTGCGCGGCCGCTGTACGCAGCTACCTGTCTCCTGTCCAACAGCAGTGAGGGACAGAGGGAGTAACCCTGCGTCAGCGCTGGGAGTGTCAGCCTCCGGTGGGACCGTGTAGCAGTTGTCATATGCCGGTTGTGCCGGTCTGGCACGGAGGGCGGGGAGCACGCGAGCCCAGCTTACATGACGCATCTTAGCCGCGCTGACGCGTCACGCGGCAGCCAGTGCGTTAGGAAAGACGGCAACACACGAGTGGTGTAGCATCAGTGTAAAGAATAACAAGAAGTTCGCAGTCCCCTTGCGGCGCTCTGCAAGTAGGTAGGCAGCCGACGTGCCTAGTTAGTGGACCGCAGCTCGGAAGTGGGCCGCAGGGCACGAAGCATCTATCGGCCATTCCTGCCCCTTCATCCGGGCCGCGGCCGCGACACGGGGTGCCGCCACCCTTGCTCATTGTGCGGGCCCGCCGCCCGGCCGCCGCTGCCCGCCCACGACCCGTTTTTTGCTCCCCCTCGCAGTCCCTGGGGGCGCTCGCCACCCAACCCGCCACCCAACACGGCGCACCTGAGCGAGCCGCCCGCAATCCGGCGCCCCGCTCGGCAGCGCCGGGGCCCACAGAACAATTCCACAACGCTGCGTACCGCCGGCGGGCGGCCGGGCGGGTGGCTGTGCCGAGCCCGCTCCTCGCTCGCCACCCCGCCGCGGCTAGGCTGGCCGCACCCCGCTCCAGCGATGGCTGGGCGCGGCGAGCGCCCCGGCCGCGCCTCTGCGCCCCAGCACCCCTGCGCCGCCCTCGCGGCTCCTAGCTACCTGCTCCGTCCTCACACCCGATCTCAAAAACAACGGCGCATTGGCCATACCTCCACACACGCGGCCCTGGCCGGCCCCGCCTGCGGACAACCTACCCATAACTACAGTGCCTGCGGATTGTACCCGCCACAACCGACCGCAGCCCATGCCAGGCCATGGAGGCCTAGGCATACGCTACTTTGAGTTCAGTGCCCAATCCTCGTCCGCTGCGCAATCACATCTACAACCTCGTCCCAACGATTGCAAGACTCCAGTCCAGTGCAATGTCTGCGCGCGCGCTGGAGTGTTTGCTGATCGTCCTCCAACGAGCGCCGACGGCGCATGAATAGCCCTGTCCGCCTACGCAGTGCCAGATGTGTAGCTGTCGTTGTAGGATACCGTCCATCGCTCGCCTAGCCTCGTGATCCACGCGAGGCGCCGACTCGTCGCCAGATCAGCCCGAGGCCCATACACAACTGGAGCGCGGGTCGGAGGAGACGCCCTCGCTGGCCGCTGCGGTCGTGGGCCGTCGTTATCATCGTTATCAGCTGCCATAGCAGGGGCCGTTGCCCTTGCTGACACCTAGAAGCGCCGGCCCAAGGAGATGCAGGTACTGCTGAAGGGGCTCTTGACGAGGGGCGGGGTGCAGCTGCCAAGCGAGCGCAGGGGGCAGAGGGCGCAGCACACAGGCGAGTGTATGTGAGAGCAAATACGTACACGGCAAGATGGCAACAAGGAATGCGCGGGAGCGAGTTGGTAGGCGTGGGCAGCACAGCAGGCTGGCAAATACACGGCGTACAAGTGTTCCAAGCCGGTTGGCAACGAACTCTAGGCATTGCGCATGCCAGCCAGCCGACGGCAGTGCATCAAGGCGTGGGGAGCGTTGCTTATAAGTCACATCCGTGCAGAGGGGCCAGCATCCCGGCTCACGCGCATACGGCGACGCCGTTGATGACCTGGCACGAGTAGTTGAGCAAGGTGCACACTGGCGCGCCGGGCAGCTTGCATGGGTCGGCTGCAGGGTCGAGCAAGTAGGCAAAACAGCAACGACATGGTCATCAATCGCGCCCCTCAAGTTCGTATAAAGTCGTACTCCATCCGTGACTCCATCGCGACAGGCAAAGCATACACTACAAAGTACGTCGGTGCTACATGTACTACGGCAAGCTAGTGAACGGTGAGGGGCGTGGTGTACTCACATGTGCAGACGCCATTGACCAACTGCTGACCAGCAACCTTGCACACGCACTGCACGGGGCAACGGGGGACTCGCTCGTATGTCAGGTGTCGGTGGTCGTTGCTTCATCACAGCCTACTAGCCCTGGTCGCCCCAGCCACGCACGCAAGCAAGTAGCAGCTGCATGCTGTTGCTGCTGCAGCAGCAGCAGAGCCAGCGGCTCTGAGCGGCCATGAGAGGCCAATCATGCGCACGAGGCGTGCGTGATCGGATTGGCAGCCATGCACGGTCCGAACGCAGCCCGGGCTTTCCGTGCTCGTCCGGGGACATGTGCTTTGGCACAGTCATCCCGCACACGGGCACTCCTGCCAGCAGGCTGCATGTGTCTAGCATGGGACCAAAAGCATGCATATGTGCGATGCGTGCTGCAGTCGCCAACGTGCCTTGGTGAACGTGGACGGCACGAAGTTGACCAGCCCCGTCGCCATGACGCAGTTTTGGTCCGAGGGGCAGGTAGTGGCGGTGCACAGGTTGTCTGGGGGCGGGGGCAAACACACAACACGCCGGGGGCGATTGTCAGCGCCACAGTTGATCACTTGGTGCCATGCATAGCTTGTAGCGCGAGGTTGCGCAGGGCGACGAACGACCAAGTGCAGTGAATTTGCTGCCATCGCCAGCCACCGCCACGACCATCGCTGCCGAGCGGGCACGTGTCTGCATGTGATCCCCTGCCACCTCCGCCGTCAGGAACGAAGGCGAGGTAGATGGACGGAAGAGCGACGCGGCCTTGCGCGCATTGCAGCGGCGGCCGCCCGACCCGCAGCGCTACCCACGCTGCCGGCCGACTCACCGACACAAACCGTGTTGGTGGTGGTTTCGAGCACTTGGCCCGCGGCGCAGCCGCAGACGGCGGTGGTGCCAGACACGGAGCAGACCTGCATTCGGCGCGCGGGCGGCAAAAAAACACGTGCGACACGACGTCGGCAGCAACGACGGGACTACTGCGCGTACGTATGTATGCGAGGTGGGGGAGGATTTGGTAGCATACCGCGTGCAAGTAGATACCATGAAACGTCACGGCTAGCCCATCCAGCTGCGCGGCGCGGCGCTAGCCGTGGTGCGCTGTTATCACCTGGGTCAACGGGCAGGTGACGCCGCCACAGGGGTTGGCTGTGGGCAAGAAAGCGGGCAGCGGGTTGCGCGAGAGGCGGTGCGGTCAGGGCATGGCGGAGATGAAGCGAGGGTGCTGATAGGTACGACGCAGTTATCATCATTTACGTCGTCCCCCCCTGAGCAGCCCATCACCGTGATTACAAATGGGATAGCCAAGGAGGGTGGAGAGGAATAACCCATCCAAGTCAAATATCCGGGGGACAGCGCATCACAACCCTTGAGGGCACTACCTCCTTAAATAACGCTAGTCTAGGACTAGTGTACCAATTATATTATATTATATATCATTTACGTCATCAACATACATCACATGATCGATGTAAAGACCTAAGACACATGACGTACTGCATGCATGCATGCAATGTGAAGCAACTGTCTGCACTAGTTTGCACTCACTCCAACAGAGGCCCGTGTCTGGGTTGATGGTCTGAGTCGCCAGCTTGCACGTGCACTGCGGCAATCGGTAGCAAGCGGTAGGGAACGTAGTAAGACGGCGGCCGGGGCTGCGTTAGTCTGCATGTCTCTCGCCTCCTCAGCTCGGGGCCAGCAGGCGGGCTAGCCGGCATGCGTGCCGTACATACATGCCGGCCGCTGGCAGCCCCGCTCCGCAGCCTTAGCCTAGCTGGAGTCACATACACCCTCTATCTTCCGAGCACCCTAAGCTATGTATGCTTGTATGGGTCTGCTACGCATGCCGTTCAGACATCTATCTATGTCGGTGACAGCCGCCAACAAACGTGCCTTGGTGAAAACGCCCGGCAGACCGTTGACGAGTCCCGTCGCCATGGCGCAGTTTTGGTCCGAGGGGCAGGTTGTGTCTGTGCACTGGTCGGCTGCGGGGGTCGGTGGGGCCAAATGCACAGCACACCGGCGGCGGTCAACGCGGCGATCGAGGGACAGTTGAGCACTTCATGGGGGGACATGTACGCACGCACTCGGTGCCAGGCGCAGCCTTGCGAGCGAGGCGTGTGTGTGTGAGCTCGGGGATGGATGCCTGTCACTCGCTCGGCCGCAGCGCCAGGCCGCCGCTGCTGCGTGCGGCCGCAGCCCGGCTTGCTGCAGCTAGCCACTGCAGCAGCCCTCGCGGAGCAAACAACGATAGCAACGCCAACGCCAACGTCTTCAGGGACTCAGGGAGGGAGGGGGATAAATCGATTCGGCGGTCGTGCAACCGTAACGTACGTGCATGGCAAGGCCCCAGCGGGCGCGCTCGGCAGCTGTGCGTGAGGCCAGGCACGACGAAGGTTGCTTGTCGGCAGCCCGACAACTCACCAACGCACAACATGTTGGTGGTGGTGTCGATCACGGATCCCGCGGGGCAGCCGCAGACGGCGGTGGTGCCAGACGCGGAGCAGACCTGCGTTCGGCGCGCGGGTGCCAGACACGCACAGGCGCGACCGCGCTCAATACATGGACTGCTTTGTCGATGTATCGTTACAGGGAAAGTTACGAGACCTGGGTGCCGGTGATGGCTGTGTTTGTGCAAGCATGGCAGCTGCCGTTGTGGGCGACAGTGACATACGGTGACCTTCCGCCGGTGCTGTTGAGGGCCGCGATGCATGCGCATCCTGGATGCGTGCTAGTCTATAACACACATATTCATGAGATGAGTAATATCTGGTTAACCCTTTATTGACAAGACATACCTGGTTGCCCGGGCAGATGACGTCGGCGCACGGGTTGGCTGTGAACAGAGCGAGCGGGCAGCATTGGGGTGAGAGGCCTGGCGTGACGTGGTACGTGTTAAGGCGCGGCAGCGTGCGTGTTCGTGCGTGCTCATAAACAAACTGGGTTGGCGATAGACGGGGCGCAAAGCAGCCAGCACCCAGCCAGCACCCGAAAGCACATACACTCAGGACGCGCTGGTTGCTGGCCTCCTAGCTAACGCACACTGACGTGACGTGACGCCAACATACGCGGCCACTATTACGGTTGGGCAACGAGGCCCGCCGGCTAGCGGCTGCCGTGATGCCGTACACGGTATTGTACACGCAGCTGTTCACGTACGGCGTGCGCATGCCGCCGCGCGGCGCGGCGAAGGACGCCGGCCAGCGCAAGGCAACCCGAGGGCGCTCGCTAGGTCGGGCTGCATCGAAGGCGCGCGGTAGCAGCAGCAGCCAGGGGTGTGTGGCGGCCAGGGCGGCGAGCCAAGCAAAGCGCATACCGGAGCCTGCACCCCACCCTTCTTCAAGGCAAGAGCGAGGTGTTGTTACGCTGAGATGTTTCTAGTAAAGGCAAGTCATGAAGACCATGTATGATGGCTGCCAACTCACCGGCGCAGACGTTGGTGATGGGATCTGCCAGGTAGCCCTCGACCTTGCACTCGCACTGCTCGAGCGAGGGAGCGACGCAATGTGTTGGTTCTCATGCTGGCCCCGCAACAGCAGATGGGCGGATGCGGGTGACCACGGCACCCATCGGCGAGCATACTATACATACACGCAACACGCTTCGTCACCTCGTTGCATCAAGTAAAATCATCTGGAAGCACGTTCGCTCTCAGCGCCCGCACTACGCGCGCTTGGCCGAGCCGAGCCGAGCTTGCGCGACACGAGCGACGGCCCGAGCTCAAGCAGCACATGCGACTTGCCTTGGTTTCTGCGCTAAGGGTCATTGGGTTTGACGCCATGACGCAGTTTTGGTCCGCAGGGCAGGTCGTGGCGGTGCACAGGTTGGCTGCGATGCGGGGTCACACGGCGCAGCACAACACAGAAAACAGCACAGGGCAGTTAGTTGCGGCAGTTGGATGGGCTCGACTGTCGGCTCAGCAGGTACAGGCCGCACGGGATGGAAGCTGCTGCTGCATGCGGGGCGGGGGCCGCGGCCGCCGCCGCTGGCCTAAGTAAGCGCCGTGCGTACTGCATCATCACGACGACGGCCTTGCAACGGCAGGACGACCCAATCGATCGCCTTGACATCGCTGCAGCCCAGCAGCAGGCAGTCCTGTGCGGCCGCCCCACTCACTGACGCACACCGGCGCTCCCGCGAGCGACAGGACCGTGTCTTTGGTTTCGCCGGGGGGGCACCTGCAGACGGCTGTGCCGTTGGACGTGTAGCACATCTGCGGCGGCGGGGTTGGCGGCGAGGCAGGCGGGCGGGCGGGCAGAGCGGCGCGTGGCGTGGCGCACGTGCAGGCGGGGCGCCATCCAGCCCGGCGAGGGCAGGCACGGCAGCGCTGCGGCGTCGTGCAAGACGCTGCAGCGGGCCCAGCAGCAGTCAGCAGCGCCAAGTAAGACAACAAACGCGTGCTGCATTATTCGCAGCTCGCCGACCTGCATGCCTGCTATCACCCGACCCGTTGCGCTAGCGCCGCACCACACCACGCAACGCACCTCCTCTCCCTGGCAGGTGACGCCAATGCACTGGTCCTCTGCGAGGCAGGGGGGGCAATCAAGGAGCATGGGCGGCGGGGTTCGGCGGATAAGGTAGATGGGGAAAGTGGTGCCGTCGCGAAGCCCACACCCTCAGAACTGTGCCATGCGGTAGCCACATCACACATCACGTTCGGGCTGTATAAATGCACACGCAACGAACCGGATGGATTACGCTGCCATGAGTACTTGTGAGTCAGCAATAATCCGATGGATGACATGCGGGGAGGCATACTCACGAACGCAGGTTGCCGTCACGGTGTCGTTCGCGAAGCCGGTCTTGCACTTGCAGCTCTGCGGAGGTTGCAGACAACGAGGGAACGGAGGCCTGCGTCGTCCGTAGAATACCACTAGCAAAGGCCGAACAGAACATCGCCGTGCGGGCGGCGACCACACACAGCTCTCGCGGCATCAGCTTGGCTTGGCGGCTAATGTAAGTACGTATGCGTGCTACGAGGATGCACGACACGCCAGCTAGCCGCCCAGCTGTACATGGAAAGCTGTCGCCTCGCGCGCTCGGCCGTCAGCCCAGCCACGCACCGCGACGCCGCTGGCGATGTCGCAGGTCTGGTTGGCGGCCGCGGAGCAGGCCAGCGCAGTACAGGGCGTGGAGGCGACGCAGGCCTCTGGGGGGGCAGGAATAGAAGTAGAAATAAAGAAATAAAGAAATATAGAAATATAATGATTTAAGGAGGTAGGGCGATCAGGAGGGCCTCTGCGGGGGCAGGCATTCAGGGGTTTGAGGGGTTTCATTGGGGCCCCGTAGCAGGCAGGGCGTCATCAAGGGCAAAGTTGCACTGACGTGCCGTGCGCGTCACGTCCCTTGCTGCCAGGCCACGCAAGGCAAAGCAGCCTTGCAAGACCGGCAGTCGCGCGTGTCGCGGCGGTGCGTGCGCTGGGCAACGCAAGGGGCCCTTGCCGCGCTGTGTCTGACTAAGGCCTGGCGCTGTAGTCGCGTGCACCGTATCAGTGAGTGCTGCTAGATGCTGCTAGATGCAGGTATCAACCCAGCGAGCAATCCAGCAGCGCGTGCGTGTGCTCTTACGTGTGACACTGTCGCGTTGGAAACCGGCCTTGCAGCCGCACTGCGCGCGCGCGAGGGCGGGTGGGCGACAGGCAGGCAGGCATGGGCCGGGAGCTTCAAGATTCCCCATCGCCGCAACGTTGCCCTCGGATTTGATTGCCGCAACGTTGCTCAAAACACACACATGCACACATGAAGACACGCACGCCCACGCTGAGTCCTCAGGGCAGCTGAGGCAGCACGCCGCACGAGCTCACGGTAGGAGAGCCGTTAATAATTTGGCAGGCCGCGTTGAGGCCGGGGCAGATGGTGGTGAAGGTAGTGCAGGCGTTGACTGCGGGCCGAGCAAAGGGCGGGCGAAAAGGAAAGGGGCGCGGCCGCGCAAGGCCGGAGGGAGGTCACACGCATCCGAGGTATTTCAACCTGCGCGCGCCGTGCAGCGTACCGACAGGCTTGTGCTCCGACAGTTCATTGCACGATCGAGACCGAACTGCAAACCGCCGTGTAACGCCGGCGGGGGCGCAAGGCGCCATGCAAGCCCTGCCTTGCTCGGTATTCGCGGCGTGACCGCGAGAACCAGCTTGCAAACTAGCCTGCTGTGGAGCTAGCCAGCTGCATGGCGCGTGCATGCACGCAGAACGTGCGTGTCCTGCTTCATTAATGAGCGATAGTAGTGGCGGGCGCAGCGGCGCTACTCACGCACGCACGCCCCCGTGGCCGCGTCGCGGGTGAAACCGGCCTTGCAGTTGCACTTGGGGCCGCTTGACATGGCGCAGACCTGCGGGGGTTGGGGCGGTTGACGGTTGGGGGTTGGCGTGGCGGCGGGCAACGTCATGTGGGGCATGCGGCGGCGCATCGTCATGGCGATCTGGCGATCTGTCGGCATGCGCATGCGGTGTGGTGTATGGATCCCAGCTGGTGCGTGGTGCTGCGCGGGCGGGGAGGGGCGGGGCGGGCCTGACGGATCCGGGCACGCAGCAGGCGACGCAAGCAAGCCAGGAGGCCAACCGCGCTGCGTGCGGTGCGTACGCTGCGCATACATCTCCGCTCACATGCGCGGCAACGGCAGATCCAGACTACACGCCAGGTCGCGCGCGGCGGCGCGACTTGAACATGAATTGACACAAAGCATGCAATGCACCAAACACACCAACACACATGCCTGCCATGCCTACACTCCACAACCCCAAAACGCACCTCGTTGAGGCCGCACGTGGTTTGGGGGCACAGGTCCACCACGCACTTCCTGGAGATGCCGTCGCGCACCAGGCCCGGCTGCGGGCGCGTGCGTGCGGGCGGCGTGCACGAGCAATGGCGGGCGCGGTGACACAGCGAGGTGTTTCCTGCGTTGTCAAAGCTGGCCGCGCATCAGGCCGGGCGGGTGCGTGCGCAAGCATGATGCACGAACGAGTGCGACTGCAATCAGCGCCCCGCTGGATGCGGCGGGACCCACGTGGTCCACCAGCTGCCGTACCAGCGCGTGGCCGTACGAACAAGCTTGTCGACGCGAGCACTCGCGTCGCACACAATGCCGGACTATGGCTGATACCACTGCGTATTGTGACGCAAAAGTGTGCGGCACATGCTGCATCTATCGTACAAGCGCACATGCAGTGCAAGCTCACTTGCCGTAGTATCGCACACAGCGCACATGCCGTACAAGCGCACGCACCTTGCAGCCGCAGCGGGCCGTCAGCGTGCCGTTGGCCAGGGGCAGTATGGTGCACATCTCCACCGTCCAATCACATACCAGCGAGGCGCACATGTTGTCTGCGGGCAGGGGCCGCAGCGGTGTCGCAGAGGCTCCTCCCAAAGCAACCGACTCCCAAAGCAACCGATCGGCACAGCTGTCAGGGGCCCTTGCATGTGTGTCCCAATCCCTTGACGGGATGCGTGGGCGCGGCACCGTGCGGCGCCGGCGGCGCGGGTGCAGGGACCAGCCATGGGCGCAGGGCCGCGCAGGGCCGCGGTTGAAAGGCCACGGGCGCGGGCGCGGCGCTACGGGCGCGGGGGCGCGGGGGCGCGGCCGCGGCGCCAAGGGAGGAGGGGCGGGCCACTGACGCCGCCGACGTGCGCCGATGCACGCGTGGTTGCCCGGAAAGGGCCCGCGGGGGCGGCAAGAGGTCCGGGCTGGTGCTCAGCGCGCGTTGCAGCGCCCCCGGCCCCCCAGAGCGCGCCCCCGGCGCCCCACCCGAGCCGCGCGGCAGCGACTCGTGGCGCTGAGGCGCCGCTGGACCTGTGCCGGCGGTGGCACCCGGGCCGGCCCCTGGCTCTGGTGCCGGGTGGCTCAGGCCCCCGGGCAGCCCGCTGTCTCTGGCACCAGGTGGGTCAAGGGGCCCAGAGGCCGGCGGCCCGGCCCCGGGGTGCGCTGCTCGCGCTTCCCGTGCCGGTATGCCGGGTGGCCCATGGTCCGGGGTGCAGACCCCGTGAGACTTACTCTGGCAGGTCCTGTCGGGGGGAGGCCAGGGGCACGGGGGCCATGGGGACATGGGGTGAGCTGCGAGGCGAGTGTGGTGTTGCGGCGAGCGCAGCGGGCCGCGAAGCGACAGGGGTAGTACGGAAAGGGGCCGCACAGCAGCAGCGGCAGCCGCACGTCGTGCCCAGGGCAGGGGGAGGGGTGCGCTGGACGGGCGCACCCGGTGCGGCGTTGTACGACACGTTGCTGTACGACATCGCATCGTACGGCATCGTGACTCACTTGACGGCGCCCTCAGTGACCAGGCCGTAGCCTTGGTTGCAGGAGCAGCTGCGGGCCAACGGTGGGCGGGGGAGCGGCGTGTGCTCATTGCTGGGGGACGTGTGTGTTCGTGTGCACCCAGCCCCAATGCACCCAGCCCCGATGAGTGTGCACCAAGCCACGATGCAAGGGGTCGGGGGTCGGGGGTTGGCGTGCGGGCCGGGGAGAGGGGCGGGGGCACTCGGGGCACTGCACCAGCCACGCGTGGGGTGCAGCGTGTCTCGTGTGTGGGTCGCCACGCAACCGCCACACACGGCACACTGCGCCCGCCGGCCCATCTAGATGACGACGCAGGTGCCCGGTGTGGAGCCCGCGGCATCGGGCATCCTCAAGGAGATGTGTGACGTGTTATTTGAGACATGTACGGCATGTGTCGCTCACGTGTAGCTGCCTATGGTGTTGGTGCAGGAGCCGGCGACGATGCCGCCACACACATTGCGGACCGTAGTGCATTCGTTGACGTCTGGGGGGTGGGCGAAGGGAGGGGAAAGAGGGGATAGTGGAGAAGCGCAGTGCTGCGGGGGGGGGGGGCGAAACCGTGAACCTAGTTCACGCCG
>BDDC01001355.1:9260-26141 GCA_001662425.1 Chlamydomonas sphaeroides
GGCCACACGGCAAGCGGCCGAGGAGGCGGCACGCCTTGTCGCTGAGGAGGAGGCGGCACGGCTAGCGGCCGAGGAGGCCGCACGGCTAGCAGAGGAGGAGGCGGCACGCCTTGCCGCTGAGGAGGAAGCGGCACGGCTAGCGGCGGAGGAGGCGGCACGCCTTGCCGCTGAGGAGGAGGCGGCACGGCTAGCGGCGGAGGAGGCCGCACGGCAAGCGGCCGAGGAGGCAGCACGCCTTGCCGCTGAGGAGGAGGCGGCACGGCTAGCGGCGGAGGAGGCCGCGCGGCTAGCGGCCGAGGAGGCGGCACGCCTTGCCGCTGAGGAGGAAGCGGCACGGCTAGCGGCGGAGGAGGCCGCACGGCTAGCGGCCGAGGAGGCGACACGCCTTGCCGCTGAGGAGGAGGCGGCACGGCTTGCGGCGGAGGAGGCCGCACGGCAAGCGGCCGAGGAGGCTGCACGCCTTGCCGCTGAGGAGGAAGCGGCACGGCTAGCGGCGGAGGAGGCCGCACGGCTAGCAGAGGAGGAGGCGGCACGCCTTGCCGCTGAGGAGGAGGCGGCACGGCTTGCGGCGGAGGAGGCCGCGCGGCTAGCGGCCGAGGAGGCGGCACGCCTTGCCGCTGAGGAGGAGGCGGCACGGCTAGCGGTGGAGGAGGCGGCACGGCTAGCGGCGGAGGAGGCCGCACGGCAAGCGGCCGAGGAGGCAGCACGCCTTGCCGCTGAGGAGGAGGCGGCTCGGCTACAATCCAGCTATGCAGCGGAGACGGCCCTAACGCATCCCGCCGCAGACAGCCACGTCGACCGCCACCTGGCCGGGGCCCTGCCGCTGCTCCCGCTTCCTCTGCTCGGCGCACAGCCACATACCGCAGACGCAAGCTCTTTCCATACGCAATCTGCCTACGGGGCCGCCCTTCTGCCAGACCTGCCGCTGTGCGGCCCCTCCCAGGAGCGCGCGCCGCCCACGTCGCTGCTGCTAGGGCTCGACCTTCTCCTGCCGGCCACCAACCCCTCGGTCACCCTGCCGTCGCAGCAGCCCTCGGCTACGCTGAGCGCCGCTATGCTGCCGCCCGCTGCGGCGCCACTGGACCTCCTGGACGAGTGGCTGACGCAGCTCCCGGCGCCAGCCCCGGCCGAGGAGCAGCCGCCAGCCCCGGCCCTGGGGACGCCGCTGGCGGCCCCGGCCGAGGAGCGGCCGCCGGTTCCGGCCCTGATTGCGCCGCTGGCGGCCCCGGCCGACGGACAGCTGCCACCCCTTAGCTCGCCGCGGGCAGGCCCGCGGGCCGAGGACCAGCCGCCGACCCTAGGAGGGCTGCTGACGGGCCCAGAGGCCGAGCCGGACTCGCCTGACCCCGGCCACGGCCAATGCCTGGCCCAGGGCCTGGCCCAGGGCCTGCTGCCAGCGATGCACTCGGACCCTCTCGAGCGACTGCTGGCGGAGTATGCAAATGTGGCGCCGCCCGCTGCGGCCTCGCAGCCGGCGGACGCGTCGCCGCCGTCACCCCCGACGGCGACGCTGCCCGCGGCGCAGGGCCAGGCAGCGGCGGCGCAGGAGGATGCCGGCGGTGCGGTGGCTGCTCTAGGGCCGCATGGAGTGGGGCTGCGGCAGGACGGCGCTGTGGCGCAGCGGGAGGCGGCGCAGCCTGCGGCCCGGGGCGAGGCCGGCAGCCAGCGCGGCGGTGGGGGCAGCGAGGGCAGCGAGGGCTCCGAGGACGACTTGCTGGACCTGTCGGGCCTCATGGAGCAGCATCAGCCATCGCCGCCGCCGCCGCCGCCGCCGCCGCAGCCCGAGGGCGCGGCGGCGCTGACGGCTGTGGCGCTGGCGATCCGGCGGTCGGCGGGCGCCGCCTCGCCCCCGGATGAGGCCCCCGTGCCGCCGCAGCAGGCAGCGGCAGCGGCAGCGGCAGCGCCGGAGCCGGCGCTGGAGCTGGCGGGCGCCGCGCTGCCGCCGCCGCCGCGTGCGGAGTGGGCGGCGGCGGCGGGCGCGGGCAGCCACTTGGCGGCCGTGCCCGCGGCAGCGCCGGCGGCGGTGCCGCCGCCGGGAGGGGCCCGTGGCCCCACGGGCTCCGCTGGGGGTGCCGCCGCCGGCGCGGGCATGCCCGCCCACGAGGCGGCGCTGCTGGCGGCCGAGGCGGCGGAGGCGGCGCTGATGGCGGGTAAGCGGTGGCGGCGCCCTCGCGGCCAGGCCGAGGCCTGGAGTTGCCGACGACCAGGTCCTGGTGTCGCTCTCAGCTGCGCTCACACTCCCCCACGCCCGCTGCCCCCCGCACCCTGCCTGCCTGCCCTGTGCTGCCCGGCTCGCCTCCCCCCAGGTCCTTCGGCCGCCGCCGAGGCGCCAGACTCCATGGCCGCCCTCATGCTGGGGCCGGCGGACGGCCGCAGCTCCTCGCCCGGCCCCTCCTCCCCCTCCCCGCCCGCCGACGCCTCCCCGCCTGGCGGCTGCCGGCTGGAGCCGCTGCACGGGCTCAGCCGGCTGCTGGCGGACGCCGCCGACGACTGGAACCCCGCGGGCCGCCCCGACGCGGGCGGCGCCATGATCGGCGGCTCCGTGGCGCTGCGGCTGGAGGAGCTGCACACGTCCATGCCGCACATGGCGCAGCACTGGCTCACGGTGAGACGGCTGGGGGCTCCGGGCTTGCGTGCGGCTTTGGGACCGGGGGGCTTCGAGGGCGTTGGGGGACGGGCGCCTGGCTCCTATCCACATCGTGGCATGTGTGCGGAGCTCCCACGCCAGCTGACAGTCGTCCACGCCTCACCTCTGACGCCGCGTCGCCTCCCTGCTCACCCTCGCTCGCTCGCTCCCGGCCGCCCTCTCCCCAGGCCGGCCGGCCGCGCGTGGTGGCCCTGTCCGCCGGCGTCATGGCGGTGGGCACCTCCCTGGGCGCCTCCCTCGTGTTCCAGCTGCCAGCAGCCGGCCAGGGCCAGGGCGGCAGCGGCGGCGGACCGCAAGCGGGCGGCAGCGGCGGCGGCGGTGCAGGGCACGGGCATGGGCACGGCCCTGCGGGGCCCTCTCTGAGCTCCGACAGCCTGCCGCTGCCGCCGGGCGGTGCGGGCTTCGGTGTGGGCCCGGCCGGGGGCGGCGGCGGAGGAGGCGCGGGAGGGGCGGCGGGTGCGGGGTCTGGCGGCGGCCCAATCGTGGTGGTGGGCGACGCGCGCAGCGAGGCGGAGGCGGTGACGGCGCTGGCGCTGTCCACGGTCGCGGGCCCCAGTGAGCAGCGCAGGGCGCAGGGCGCAGGATGCGGGGGCGCTGGGGGGGTAGGGCCCCTGGCAGGGCCCCTGGCAGGGCCCCTGGGAGGGCCCCTGGCAGGGCCCCTGGGAGGGCCCCTGGCAGGGCCCCTGGGATGCTGCTGTGCCACCCCTCCGGCTCCTCGGCTCCCTCACCGCCCGCCCACCGCCTGGCACACACCACCTCACACGGACCCCGCCCCGCCCGCCCACCCTCCCGGCCGCAGCCGACCCGTTGTGGCTGCTGGTGGGCCACGCCTCTGGCAGCCTGGCGGTGTGGGACATGCAGCGGCGGCCGCCCAAGCAGCTGGCGGCCGTCACGGGGCAGCACAGCCTGCCGGTGAGGGCAGGGGGGCCGGGGGACGGGGGACGGGCGGAGCGCGAGGGGGAAGCGCGAGGGGGGAGCGCGAGGGGGGAGCGCGAGGGGGCAGGTGCCAGGGGCCGGGCGCGGTGCTGGCTGGGTGCGCAGCTCGGGGCATCCCAGCAGTCCCCGCACGTTGTGGGTAGGATATGTCGGGGGGAAGCGTCGCCGTACCAAGGGTAGCCATGCACAGTGCGAGGGCGGCTGGGGTGGTGGGTGCCAGGGCGGCCCCTCGGTCGTGTGCACCTCAGCGGCACCCAGCCGCTGCCGGCCGGGGCCGCCCCAGCCGCTGCATAGTCGCCCATCCCAGCCGCGTGCAAAACCCCTAACCCGCGCCCCCGGCTCCCTCCCGCCCGCCACCCCTGACCCCTCGCTCCCGCCGCCAGGTCACGCACGCCAGCTTCTTCCCCGGCCGCGGCGCGTCCATGGCCATCTCCGCCGACCGCCGCGGCCGGCTGTGCCTGCACGTCTTCTCGCACCTGCTGCTCAAGACCGCCGTCGCCTCGCGCGTGCTGCTGGACGGCAGCCTGGGCGCCATCGGCGCCATCGCGCACCTCGCGCCCTTCTTCGCGCCCTCGCCGGCGGCGCCGCCGCAGGTCGCGGCAGCGGCCGCCGGCGGCGGCGAAGTCGCCGCCGCCGCCGCCGCCGCCGCAGGCGCGGCGGCGCCGCAGGCGCCGCCGGGCTCCCGCGTCGGCGACGGACTCGTGGCCCTGTGTGCCACCACGGGCTGCCACATCGGTAGGGTTTCGTTTCTAGGAATCTCGAAATTCGTCTGGAGCATGAAGCTTTCGCTATCTGTTAGACACCGATGCGACGCCCAACCCCGCGCACGCGCAGGCCGCTTCAAGCCGGGCGGCGAGCTGGTGCCGCTCTACTCCATCCCGAGGCCGGCGGCGGTGCCGGCTCCGTCGCTGCCGTGCGCCGCGTGGCTGCCGCACCAGCGCCGCTCCGCGCGGCCGCCGGCGGTGGCGGCCGACGTCACCGGCGGCGGCGTGTCGGCGGCGTGCGCGGTGCTGGCGGTGGGGTGGCAGGATGAGGTCATGTTCGTGGACGTGCCGCTGGTAGGGGACCACACGGCGCCGCCGCCGCCGGCGTCGGCGGCGGCGGCGGCGGCGCAGGATGCGGCGCCGCTGTCGGCGGGGCCGCCGTCGCCGGCCGGCGCCGCGGCGGCGGCGGCAGCGGCGGCAGCCAGCGCGCAGCAAGGGCAGGCGCGGCGGACGTTCCTGCGCGCCGCGACGGCGCTGACCGGCGGCCTGCGTGGCGCGGCGGCGGCGGCGACGGCTGCTGCTGCCGCCGCCTCCGCCGCGACGACCTCGGCCCTAGCGGCGGCGGGCGCGGCTTCCGCGCTAGACGCCCTGACGCCGGCGACGGCGACGGCCCTGGCCGAGCGGCTGCCCCTCGTGGTGAATCGCGTCTGGCCGGCCGCGTCGGTGGTGGCTGCGGCCGCGGCAGGCGGCGGCGAGCGCTCGGTGTTAAGTGCGGGGGCGGTGCCTGCTGCGGGAGGCGACGACGTCGCGGTGCGGGTCGTGGGTGAGTGGGCGGAAGAGTCTGGTGGGTCCTGCCCAGGGGTTTCTCACAAAGGGCGCCTACCGGATCGGGACGCACTTGAAGCCACTCATGACCCCACCGTTCACTCCGTCTCGTGGCCGGCAACGTGAGGCGTGTCGCCTGTTCCGACCCCAGCTGTCCCTGCGGCCCCCGCCCACGCTTTCTTACGCCGGCCCGCAGGCCTGCATTGGTACGACAGCGACGCGCTGGGTGTCGTACTACTGCTAGGGCTGGCCATGCGGCTGGTGGTGGTGGACCTTGAGGGCGGACTGCGGGAGCAGGTGGGTGTGGGGGGACGGCTAGGGACTGAGGGAGCAGGTGCGTGTGGGGGGCCGCCTAGGGACTGAGAGAGCAGGTGGCGGGGTCACGAGTGCACCAGCGCAAACGCCTCGGCGCTGCTATCCGTGCCTTTTCAACCCCTCTCGCCGCCAATCCCTGTGCCCCATTCCCCTACCCATCCCCGGGTGCACTGCCTTGGCACGCCCCCCTCTCCCAAGCTCCAACCCACCAATGTCCTCTCTCACGCCGCGCCCCCGCCCCCTCAGGCCGACTGCATGGACAAGCGCGTGCCCCGCACACACCCTCACCATCCAAATGCCGCCCATCATCGCTCACCCTCATTCCATCCTACCCCGCCTTCCCCCCTCCCTCTTCCCTCCCCCCCTCCCCTCCCCCTCCCCCCCGCAAGGTGGACTGTGTGGACACGCCCTACGTGTCCGGCCTCATGCCGCCGCCCCCGCCCGGCGCCGCGCCTGCGGTGCCCGACACGCTGGCCGGCAGCGGCGCCCGCCTGGTGGCCCTGGGCGCAAGCAGCACGCTCTACTGCAGCAGGCTGCTCACCTGGCAGGAGCGCCTGCGCACGCTGGCAGACATCGGCAAGTGGAAGCTGGGGCTGCGGTTCGCGCTGGACTTCTACAGGTGGGCGGCGGGAGGGCGGGCAGGAGGGGCGGGAACGCCAGAGGGGAGGACCACGGAGGCGGGACGCCGGAGCTGGCGGCTCTCGTACCTTGCGCCGGTACGCCGACCCTTTCAACTCGATAGAATTCAATGGGCTCTGTCGATTCAGATGCGAGAGCTGCTCCATAGTAACACCTAAAGTGACTGTGTCAATTTAGGTACGAGGGCTGCTCCCCTAAGGCAGGGATGCCCGGAGCTTGCGGTCGCGGCGAGGCAGACGCGCTGCGGCCCAACGCGCTAACGGCTCGTGGTCCCTGTGCCCCACCTCGCGCCCCACTGCCCCTCCGCCAGGCTGCACCTCGCGCGCGCCTCGGCCGCGTCCTCGGCCGCCGCCAAGGCCGGACCCGCCGTGTCCGGCGCCTCCGACGCCGCCTCGTCCGCCTACGCCGAGGCGCTGCGCGGCTGGCTGGTGTCGCTGGCGGTGGGCCTGGTGAAGGCGGCCCTGGGGCAGGCGCTGAGGGCGGCGGCGGAGCAGGGCGCCGGGGGGCAGCTGCAGGTGAGCGGCCAGCCCTCGTGTCAAAGTGCCATTCCATCGACGCCTCAACGGTTTGGCACAATAGACTCTGTTGACGGAGTCGTCTAAAGTTACGGCGGCTGTGGAGGGCACCGCGCGGCCACCGGGGCGCGATGCCTTTGGGGTCCAAGGGCCAACGGCGTGAGGCGATGAACGGCCACAAGGTCGGCTGCCGCCTGCGGTTCCGCGGCTGCTGCGGGCCCTGCCTCCTGACCGCCCTCGCGCCCTGCTGCTGCTCGCCCTTTGCTCGCCGCGCAGCTCTCGCGGCTGCCCGCCGGCCCGCGGCGCGCGCTGCACGAGGCCTGCGCCGCCGCGGTGCTGGTGTGCCTGGCCTCGGGCCGCGAGCGGGTGCTGTTCGACGGCCTGTTTCCGCTGGTGCGGGAGGCGGGCGCCGCGGGGCCGCTGGTGGAGGCGGTAGAGGTGAGCGCAGTGGCGGCGGCGGAGGGCTGGTACGGGGCAGGAGCCTCCGGGCAGTGATGTGGGTGCCGCCGTGCAAGGAGGCAGCGAGATGGAGCACGTCCGCCTCCCCTCAGTCCGCCTGGCCCTGCAGCCCTGGGCTGCTCCATGCTGGGTTGCGTAACGCTGGCGGCTGCTTAGGTCACAGCTATCATCTCCGGCCCCTGGCGTCTCTCTGGCCCTCCGGACCACCTCCCCCCGCATCCCCGCACCCCCCCACCCCCGCTCAGGTGGCGGTGCTGGCCGATTGCCTGCCGCGGCCGGGGCCCGAGGTGGTGCAGGCGCTGGTGGCGCACCTGGCGGGCCAGGCGGCGGCGGCGGGGGAGCAGGGGCCGTGGGAGGGGCAGCAGGAGCAGGGCGGCGGCGCCCCCTGCTCGCTGGCACCTGCCGCGGCTGGTGTGGGGCGGGCGGACCGGCTGGAGCGGTGCGTGCTGCACTTCGACGTGGCCAGCCTGGACCTGGACCAGGTGGGGCGGCAGGGGGGCAGGGGCAGCGGGAGGGAGGAGGGAGGGTGGCGGCAAAGAGGCTCTGCCGTCCGTGTGGGGGACCGGTGGGCCGGGGCCAGCCTGGGCCGAGGCTGGCCGGGGCCTGGAGGCCGGGCAGATGGGTTGGGCGCGGGCGGCGGCCTTGGCGTGCGCCTCAAACAGCCGGAGCCATCGTGCCGGGCCGCCTCGCTCGGGGGGTGGACAACGCCGTGGCGCTTTTCCCACTGCCCACCCGCCTGCTACCCAACCTTTCCCTGCCCCGCCCAACCCTAGGTGCTGCGGCTGTGCGAGGGCCATTGCCTCTACTCGGCCTCCGCCGCCATCTACAACCGCCTGCACGACTACCGGCGGCCGCTGCTCGACATGCTGGCGGCGGTGGCGGGTCTTGCGCCGCCGCCGCAGCAGCAGCAGCACGGCCAGACGCCGGCGCCCGGCCCGGGGCTGGCGCCGGTGCTGGACTGGCGGCGGCGGAGGGGCGCCGGCTACAAGCTGCTGGTGTACCTCAAGTGAGCCGGCGTCTGGCATTGGGGCTTTGAGCGAGCGGCGGGTCGGTGGGCTGATATGGAGGCATTAGTACAGTTCCATGGTAATTATTCGATGCACCGACGTCGCACCGCTATTAGGTTTCCAAATCCGGCCCTCCTCTCCGCGCCCCGCTCTCTCGCCCCCGCCCCGCCCGCAGGTGCCTCTTCAACCGGCAGCGCTTCCCGCCGGGCACCGGGCCCCTGCCCGACGTCATCCCCGGGGCCGGCCGCCAGGGAGACCCCGGTGAGCCCCACCGCCCCGCCCACCGGCCCCATCGGCCCCATCGGCCCCGTGCGCGCGGCAGCTGCCGCGGCCTCCGGTCTGCCCGCCGGCCCGCCCCCGGCCCCGCGCTGCGCCGCTGACCTGCCCCCCTCCCCCCCTCCCCCACTCCCCCGCCGGTCGTGTGGCCATGCAACGCAGGCTCGCCCGACGACGTCAAGGCGCAGCTGCTGGGCCTGCTGCTCTTCCTGCGCCCGCAGGACCTGGCGCGCGAGTGGAGGCTGCCGGGCGGCGCCGCCGCGCTGCCGGCGCCGCTGCAGACGGGGCCGCACCCCGCGCTACAGGTGGGCCCCTTGGTCGGGGGGCAGGGAGGGGCGCAGCATGGGTGTATCACAGTGCTGCGAAGTCGCGCGCCTGGTCCTGCGCCATCCGGCCGCCGACACACTGGCCTGTGAGCTCCTGCCGACCTCCTGCCGACACACCCCTGCCCGGCCCGCTTGCCCTTTTGCTGGTCCCATCGCTGCCCGTTCGTTCCCCCCTGCCGCCCCCTGCCCAGCTGCTGCTGTCGGTGGACGTGGCGGCGGCGGTCCTGGTGCTGGGCGGCGCGGTGGCGGGCTGGGACGCGGTGGAGACCGACCTGCGCGAGGCGGCGGGGCAGCCGGCGGTGGAGGAGCTGGGCAGCGTGCTGGTGGCCACACAGGTGGGGACAGGGGCACGGGGGGAGGGGGGAGGGGGTTTTAAGGAGGGAAGGCAGCGTGCTGGTTGCCGCAGAAATACTCCAGAGGCCGGGATTATGAGGGCGGGGCCGTCAGGGGTGGGTCGGGTCTGGCAGGCGCACGGCATGTGTGGCGCACATCGAGGGTGCACGGGGCACACAGCTGCCTGCTGGTCTACTCAGCTCGGCTGAGCCCACTCGGCTTGCCTCAGCGGCACGGCGCCTGACACGACGCCTCCCCCCCCTCCCGGCTGCCCCTTCCGGTCGGTCAACGCGCAGGTGCTGGTCAACGCGCTCATCGACCTGACCCAGTCCGACAGACTGCAGCAGCTCGCCGCGCCGCAACCCCACCACCAGCAGCAGCAGCAGCAGCAGCAGCAGCAGCAGCAGCAGCAGCAGCACCGCCACCACCAGCAGGGGCCCGATGGAGACGCGCCAGTCAGGCCGCCGGGCTCGCTGGCGGCGTCCTCGGCCGCCGCCTCCTCCGCCGCAGCCACCGAGGTGGTGCTCGACTTTGTAGCGGAGCTGCTGGCGGAGGGGCGCGTGGTGGTGCGGCCCGACTTTGCGCTGCGGCTGCTGCGGCACGTCGCGGCGCGCGGCGGCCGCGCGCGCGCCGCCGAGGCCGCGGCCGCGGCGGGCGGCGGCGGCTGCGCGGCGGTGGCGGCGGCGGCGCAGGCGCGCGCGGACGGCGGCGCGGCGGAGGCGCTGTTCGAGCGGCTGGTGGTGGCTGTGGGCGTCAATGAGGAGGGCGCGGCGCGGGTGGACCCCGACAGGCTGAGCGAGCAGGTGGGGAATTCCAGGATACGGTATGATTACTTTGGCCTCTTGTTTGATGGTGATAATGTTGATTGCACGGGCTGAGCGAGCCAGTGGCGGGCCGCTGCGATGCCACAGGGTGGGAGCGGTGGCGGGGGGCAATCGGGGTGGGCCCTGAGGGCAAGGCCACAAGCCTTGCAGACCGTGCAGCCATGCTGCGGTGCACGCCACCACCGAGCATGCCTCAGCGACCTCGCGTTCTTTTGCTTGCTGACCCGTCGGCGCCGCTGCCCCAACCTGCAGGAGGCGGCGACTGCGTCGCAGCTGGCCACGGCCGCGGGCTTCTCCTCCGCCACCGCCACGCTGCACCACCTGAGGGGCGACTACGCCGCCGCCCTCGCCGCGCACCTGCGCCGAGGCACCGCCCGAGCCGCCGCCGCCGCCGCCGCTGCAGCAGCGCAGGCCGCAGGCGGCGCCGCGGCCCCCGGGCCCGGCCCCGCGGCCGAGGCGTTTGCCTACATGCGCCGCTTTCTGGAGCGGGGCGCGCCCACAACGGCGCAGCGCGCGGCGCTGTACGAGGCGCTGCTGGCGGCGGCGCCGGAGCTGGTGGCGGCCGACCCCGCGGCCACCGCCGAGGTGCGGGCGACCAGGGCGCGCTGTGATGAGCTGCGGCGCTTCCCAAGGGCCTGCCGGTTCGCGGGTCGTGCGCTGCCCATCGGCATGTCCGTCACCAACTCGCACCAGGCAACCTCCCCCCTCCGCCCCCTCCCAGCTCCCCCTGGCGCGATTCCCCACACCGCTCCCAGCTGCCCCTAGCGCGCCATGCCCAGGGTGCCAGGTTCACGCACCCTCACCCTCACCCTGCGATGCATAGCTTTGCCGCCCCTCCGCCCCCACCTCCCTCCCCTGCCAGCTGCTGCTGGCGCACTTCCCAGGCGAGGCGCAGGCCGCCGCGCTGCTGGCGCGCCTGGCGGGCCGCCGCCGCCTGCAGTACGACTTCCTGTCGGCGGCGGTGGCGCACCAGCGGGCGCTGCAGGCGGTGAGGGCGGGCAGGCTGTGTGGGGCGAGGGCAGGTGGCAGGGCTGGGAAAGGGGTGGGCACCGTGGATGGGCACCGACGAGGGCAAGGTCCTCGGCGCCAATGGCCTGGGATGCCGGCGCCCTGTGTTGTTGTCCTTTGCACCCCTTACCAAGGACGGCATGCCGTCCTCTCCCTGCCCCCAGGCCCTGGACTCCGACCACCTCCATCATCCCCCGCCGACACCTGGCTCGCGCCCCGCCGGCGGCGGCGGCGGCGGCGCCCTGCTGCCCGGCGGCCTCTTCCCGCACGGCCTGCCGCCGGGCGCCGCCGCCGCCGTGGCGGCGCTGGGCTCCTGGATGAGCCAGCCGGCCGTGTGCGATGCGTACGTGCAGCTGCTGTGCGAGTACGAGCCGGGCGCCGTACTGCCGTTCCTGCAGCAGCACCACGACTACGACGTACGGCACTGCATCGGGCTGTGCCGTACGGCGGGCGTGCTGGACGCGGAGGCCTTCCTGCACGAGCGCTTGGGCGAGCTAGAGGCGGCGCTGGAGCTGCACGCGCGGGACGTGCAGAGGTACGGCATCGTACGGCGCGCAGTACATCACGGTAGACGGTCACGGGGCGCCGAGTGCGCGTAGCAGGCGGCGCTGCTGGAGGGCCACAGGGTGCAGTGGTGCTGGGCACTGCGAGCCGCAGGCCGCTGGCCGCCTAGGCTAAGCCGAGCGCGCACCAGCCACGCCGGCTCTGTGGCCTCCTGCTAGCGAACTCGACCAGTTGGTTCCTCGCTGCGTAGCCCGTGTCGGTACGTCCCCCGCTATCCGAGGACGCTAGCTTGGTGCGTGCATCCAACCCCTTGCGCCGCACGCGCCCTCGCCTGCCCGCAGGCGCAATCGGGAGCTGCGCGAGGCCGTGCTGAGCGGCGCGGTGCGGTGCTACCACGCCGCCCCCGGGTCGGGCGAGTTCCAGGACCACCTGGCCTGGCTGCTGGAGCTGTCGCCGCGGCTGGGCATGCTGCTGCCGGTGGGGCGGACGGAGGGGCCAAAGGAGGGCGAGGCGGCCCATGGCGGAGCAAGGAGCCCGAGGGCGCCAGGGCTCAAGTGTGATTGACGGCTTGGTCAGCTGCAGACTCAGCGGCCGGCAAGCAAGTTGCCCGAGGCAGCGGCACAGCGACATGAGCCGCCCCACCTGACTCACGCCATGTCCCGCACAAGCACGCCCTCACTCCCCCGTGTCGGACCGCCGGCGAGCGCGCTCGAGCCAGCGCGCTCACCATCCTTGCACCACCCCCTCCCCCGTGTGGGGCTCCGTTCTACCTAACACTGGAACACACCCCTCCCCCGTGTTGGACCGCCTGTGTGCAGAGCTCGCTGGGCAGGTCGGCGGCTGAGGCGGCGGAGCGGGCGCGGCACGCCGCCGCTGCTGGCCCTGTGCAGCGCCCTGCGGCGCCTGCCTCGGCCGGGTGAGGGGTTTGCGAGGGCTGGGTCTCCTTGTGTGTGGCGCCACCGCAAGAGCTGCGAGCCCTGCGTGTCCTTTTGCCAGAGAGGCGCCCTTGCAGCGGCGCAGCGAAGCATAGGCCCGTTCGGCCTCCGCTACATGCGCTGTCGGGCTCATACTCCGCCGCCTATCCGCAGAGCTCCCGCGCCGCCGCTGACAACCGCCGGCGCCTTCGCGGCGGCCGCCACCGCCGCGGCCTCCGTCGCCGCCGCCGCTGCCAGCACCGTCGCCTCCTCCGCCGTCACCGCCATGACGGCCACCGCCACCACCGCCGTCAGCGCTGCCACCGCCGTCGCCTCCACCGCCGCCAGCGCCGCCAACGCCATGGCCGCCGCCGCCACCTCCGCCGCCAGCGCCGTGGCCGCCGCCGCCGTGGCCGCCACCACCTCCGCCTCGCAGCGCTCCGCCGCCTCGGCTGGCGGCGCCGCCGCCCAGCCCATCTCTCCACCGGCGGCAGCGCACGCCGCCACCGCCGCCGCCGCCTCGTCCTCGTTTCGGTCCCCTGGCGGCGCGCCGCCGCCGCCCCAGGGCCCCGGCAGGCCGCCGCCCGAGCTGGTCCGGTCGTGGGAGGCGCTCTGCAGCGCGGTCGCCTTTTGCGGCCGCGCCTTCCAGCAGCAGCAGGCGCAGCAGGCGCAGCCGCGGCAGGGCGGTGCCGCTGCAGCCGCGGCGCCCGCTGGGCCCTCGCCCGCCGCCTGCTGGTATCGGCTGCTGGATGCCTACGTGGCCGAGGTGCGGACGGGCAGGCCGCGCCAGCACCCGAGCCAGGCACCGGGGCCGGGGCCGGGGCGGCGGCAGGGCGAGGCGTGGCCGGACGCGGGCGCGGCCGGCGGCGCCGCGGCGCTGGGCGCGGCGGCGGCGGCCGGCGACGCGGCGGCGGCGGCGGCGTGCGGCGCTCGGGTGCTGCACCACGTGTTCTGCGTCTTCCTGGAGGAGGTGCGTGCGCGCGTGCTTGTCCGTGAGTTTGTTCGTATCGCGGTCAAATAACGCACCCCGCGCGGCACGCCCTGGACTGGTGGCACGTCGGTCGTGCCTCGTGCGTATGAAGCAGGGATGCGTTCGGCGTTAACGAGGGGCGGCCTCACGCCACGACGCCGCGACGGAGGCTGGCAGAGATGGGGGTTAGGGAAGCATGGCGCCCTCCGGAGGGCCCACGCGGCCGCATGGGCTCGCCTTGCCCTCCCCCTCCCTGCAGGTCATCAGCCGCATGTCCGACTGTGTGCCGCCGAGCGAGGTGGTACGGCACATCATCAACACGTACGGCAGCCAGGACTTTGGCGGCTTCAGGTGCGGCCGCAGACTGTTTGCTTGGGCCCACCGCACCCACCCTCACCCGGCCGCACGGCAACCCTGGATGGCCGGGCCTGTGCCGCTCCCTGTACGGAGCCGCGCCGCCCACCTGTGGCCCCACAGCGCCGCGTGCGGACGGTCCCGGAATGCGGCACACCCCCACCGTGCTCCCACTGGTGTGCTGATCACCTCCCACCCACCCGGCGCCTGGCCCCTCCCTGGTGCGGCGCAGGTCCACGCTGCTGGGGCTGCTGGGGTCGTGCGCGTACGAGCAGGCCATCATGGCCTCGGCGCAGAGGAGCATCGCACGGGGCGTGTTCGCCAGCCTGCGGTAGGGCCGGGGGCCACGTTGCAGGCAGACCGCGGTGATGCCACAAACGACTGTTACGGCAGGGGTGGCTGGGCGAAGATTGAATGCCCAAGATTGCAAACCAGCTGTCAGCTCGCTGTCCTTCATGGATCCCCCATGTCACGCTGCCGCAGGCACCGCGCCGTCCTGGTCGCCGGCTGCCTGCCGCAGCACGCGCTTCGCACCTCGCAGCCGCAGCACCCTGACCCGGACGCAGCCCAGGGCCAGGACAGCTCCGCCGCCGGCGCGCCGCCGCCAGCCCTCGACGGCGATCCGGCTGCCGCGGCCGCGGCGGCCCTGCCCGTGTGGCGCCAGTACGGCGGCGGCGGCGGCCCCTCCGACGGGCCCTTTGCGCCGGCAGGGGCTGGCGGGTCTGGACGGCATGCGGCCGGCACCGGGCCCCTGTCCATACCCATGGCGCCGGTAGGGCCGGCCGCAGCCTCCGCGTCGGACGACGGCGAGGAGTCGGCCGCATCGGCCTGGGCGCGGGCGGCGTCATCCGGGCCTGGCGGCGGGCGGCGGCCGGCCAAGGTGCACGTGCGGGTGGGCGGGGGCGCGCTGCGCAGCGGGGCGCGGGGCGCGGCGGAGGGGCACGCGGGCGGGGCGGGGGCCGCGGAGGGCGGCGGTGGGCTGGGGGCCGGGGCCGGGGCCCTGGACGTGGATGCGCTGCTGGACTGGACACGGGCGCTGGCCAGCTGAGGGCGGCCGCAGGCGGGAATGAGGGCCGGCGGCGGAGCTGAGGCCGTGAGCGCCAGCAGGATGCCTTGGGGCTTGGGAGCTAGCGAGCTGCTGAGGTGGGGCGTTGGGCAGGTAGCGCATGGGATTGGGGTTGTGGAAGTGCGTGGGTGCGTATCGTGGACACGCGCACGTCCGGTCCTGGGTCTGGCCGCCTGAGGGCCGGAGCCCCGGCAGCTCCGGCAGCTCCGCCGGCAGTGGGTAGCAGCAGGAGGGTATGTAGCAGGGGAAGCCGAGCGGGCGGGCGCGAGCGATGGAGAAGCGGAGCCCCTGAGCCCCTGAGCGTGGGTTGCAGGCCAGTGAGTCCCAACGGTTGTAATCGCCCGCTAAGGATGAGGGGACACTACTGCTACCCATTGGCTGTTTGGCGTGATTCCTTCCCCCGACAGCGCCCGCGCTCCGCCGTGGTCGACGACGGACCCGACCTCCCGGGGCCGAGCCGCGCACAGCGGCAGCGGCCCCAACGCGCCTGACAGGGGCGCCGGCCGTGCCGCTGCCGAGACGAGCCCCTTGATAACGGCAGCGCCGGCTCACACACCCACACTTTGTGTTACATTGGCACCGCCCGCAACGCAAGCGGATTGCCGTACACGGCTTCTGACGCTATGCAGCACGGTATCCGGTACCAGGGTGCCAAGACCGCGGTGAGGCCGCCTCGGCGTGACCGAGGCACACTGTGCGTCGGCGGCCCCGCCAAGTGACCCGCGGGCCATGCGCCCCGCTGGGGCTCACCCACCCTGGCACCCGCCCGCCGTGTCCCACCGCGCCTGCCTGCGCCGGTGTACCAGCGGGCGCCACCTCTCACAGAGCCCTGCCAGACAACTACTGATGTACTCGTGGTCGCACATGCTACGCACATGCACACACGTGCCGTGCGATTGTGACTGCCATGTGTCAACAACACCTATAATTCAACACCTATATGCATGCATGGCAACATCCTTACATGGGCAACAGCGGCATTCATCGTGACAAGCGAGGGCCACAAACAGTAACACCGACCTTAACGATGCGGGGATCTAAAACGCCCACCCCTTCTCCACGTCAACTCCAGCCCGCGCAGCAGTGCCGCCGCACTACCTACGCTCACACCCGCCGCCATGCATGCGGTGACGGGCAGCGGCGGCACATGGGACACTGTCCACGCAGCGGCGGCACATGGGACACTGTCCACGCAGCGGCGGCATGGGTCGACGCACCGCAGACCACACACGGAAACACAGAAGACGCAGCGCCTCGTCTTTAGCGCGCGGCACGGGCCATGGGCCATGCGTGCACGGGCCACGCATGCTCCGGAGGGGGGGGGACGGACCGGAGCCCGCCCGCAGCGACTACATCCCAGCGCCGCACGGCCTTGCGCCCGCGGAGCGCGGACCAGCAGCTTAATTTGCAAATTGCTTAGACATGTTACTATCAGCATGCACGCACGCACGCACGCACGCTCACGCTGCAATGTACAGCCGGCCACACAACCATCCCCTTTCCCGATGCCTCCCCGCGTTGCGCGCGGAGCGGCCAGGTGCTAGTTTGAGAGTCGTACGCAGCGAGGCAGCAGGGGCGGCAGGCCTGGCCCCCCCAGAGCCCTGTACGTACGCCGCTGCCCTTCATTGCATCGGCCCATCATCCGCGCTACTTGCAGAGCGGCCACATGCAGAGCAGCCCCGAGCAGCACTTGCGGTCGTCGAAACAGCAGCTGGCGCAGCAAAAGTCGTTGCCGCAACACTTGCTGCCGGCTGGGCAGCAGCCCGAGCCGCAGCAAATGCCGCCGTCGGAGCAGGAGTAGAAGCCGCAGCAGGTGGAGTTGGTGGGGAGGCAGCGTCCTGAGTACGGCAGAGCGAGGCAGCACGAGCCTTGGCAGCAAGCAACTGAGCGACCGATGCATCTACTATGCATGGGTATAGTGGACATGGGAGTTTCTATAGGGTCCATCGACATTTCGACAATGCGGCTCGGCGCTATCGACGCTATCGACTAGGTGTGACGACTTGACGCGCAGAGCAGGGGGCGCAGGGCCTGTGGCCGCGTAGGCGGGAGACAGCGTGGAAGCCCCACCGTGGGCACCTGCTAAACAAGCCCCACACGCCGTACGCCCGGCCTCTCGGCTGATCCCCGCCCAGCCCCCGCCCGCCCCCCACCCCCCCAGCCCGGCCCCAGCCCGCGCCCCCCCTCCCGGGCCCCGGCCCCTCCCCGGCCCCGCCCGCGCCTTCCCTCCCGGCCCCCCGCCCCCGCCCCAGCCCCAGC
>BDDC01001356.1:0-17044 GCA_001662425.1 Chlamydomonas sphaeroides
CCCACCCACCCACCCACCCACCCACACGCACGTGCTACTTAAACTTGCAACAACTCACACACGCGCGTAGCGGTACAAACGCCGCACGAGCAGCACACGGTGCACCTCGGTACCCAGCACCACCGCGCACGGCTCGCAGCAGCAGCAGCAGCAGCAGCAGCAGCCCACCACGCACCTCGGGCTCGCTGCAATCCAGCAGCGCGTGCAGGCTCTCCTTCAGTCGCGGCCGCAGCGCCGCCGCCACGCCCTCCAGCCCGCCACCGCCGCCGCCACCCCCCGCCGCCGTCCGCATGTCCACAATGGCCTTGTGCGAGGTGGCTATGAAGTCGCTCAGGCGGCTGACCACCACCACCGCCACACACGGCTCCACGCCGGGGCGCGGGCAGCAGGGGTCCGGGGTTGACGACGGCGCGTGGGAGGAGGTGGCGGAGGTGGCCGCGGCGGCTGCGGCTGCGGCTTCATCCCAGCCGGGGCCTCGGAGCGGGATGGGTATGAAGAGCAGCGGGGCAATGCGGGCCATGGTGCGGAGCAGCGCAGCCATGGAGCGGCCGCCCAGCGCAGCCACCGGGTAGGAGCGCTGCGTGCGGCGGCGAGGGCGGGCGGGAGGGCGGGCGAGTTGGGCTGGATGGGCTGGCGGGTTGGGTGAGCGGGTTGGGTAGGTAGGCTGGCGGGTTTGGTGGTGGGCGTGTGTGCGGTGCGGCGGCGCACCTAGGCATGGCGCGTGCGGCGGCCGCACCGCCCGGGTGCCACGTGCGGCGCAAGCAAACAGCATCGCCGCCGTCCCGGGCCTCGCACCGCCTCGCACCGCCGCAGCGCACATCGGCGCCGCGGCAGCACCGGCGCCCTGGGCGCTGGGACACGATCGCCCCATGGCCGGTACCCGGGTGCCCAGCCCCGGCGCCAAGCCCCACACCAGAGGAGACCCCAGCCGGCCCAGCGAGGCTGCTCAGCAGCGGCGCACCAGCAGCGTCGAGTGCAGCAGCGGCGTCATCTCGCACATCTGGCGCTCCAGGAGGGAAGGCGCCGCCGACGCCGCCGACGCCGACGCCGACGCCGACGCGCCGGCCGTGCCGCCGTCGCTGCCATCGCCGCCATCGCCACCGTCTGGCCCGTCGTCGCGTCCGCCGAGCACGAGCGGCGTGAAGCCCCACCGGTGCAGCCACCACATGCGCTGCGACAGCGTGTGCCACCAGTCGCGGGGCGCTAGGCCGTCCAGCAGGATGGGGCCGTCGTCGAGGGCGCCCAGCGAGGAGGGCGGGGGCTGGGGCCGCTGCTGGGCAAGCGACTCCAGTTTGCGCGCCTCGATGGCGAACTTGACCTGCAGGGGCCGGCAGGGACCGGCGGGGTCGGCGGAGTCGGTGGGAAAGGAAAGGACGGGTTGGCGGCGGCGGGCGCGAGAGGCACAGTGGGCTGCCCAGTCGGCGCTGAGCCGAAGGATGCGTTTCGCTAACCCCGACATGGTCCAAAGGCCAGGGGCCAGGCCAGCAGTGATAGCCGGCGCCGGCGCTGCCAAGGGGCAATCGCGCGCCCCGCCTGAGACAGCGGCCGCAGCCACTCGCGCGCGCTGCTGCCTCGGGTGCCACCGCGTGGATGTGTCGGCTTGGCGCGGAGACAGCGGCGGGCCGTCCCTTACCGCGCGCGGCGCGCCGGCGGCGGGGCCACGCCTTACGCTTGTGGCGCCGCCGTTTGGCCCGTGCCCACAACACCCTCGGCCGGCCCCGGCGCGCAGCCGCTGGGCTGTCCGCCGCTGCGCCGCCGCTAGCCATCCAGCGGGGCAGGCAGGCGGGAAGACCGCAGCTGTCAAGCCCTGGCGCCAACGCAGCTGCAGGGCTGCCTGCTCTCCTTGCAAGCCACACACCCGTCGTAATAGGTTTGACATACCGTAGTCTCCATTGATAGGTTACCGGTACATTACCGTCTTCCTTGGGCAACCCACCGCACCTTCTCGACCGTTTCTCTGGTCTCGTGCACCTCAGCTGTGGTGTTTCGTATGACGCGCTGTGAGCTCTTTGCCGCCACGGCCGCCTTCAGCTTCATCATCCAGATCTGCGCGAAGGTCTCCGTTGCATCCAGCAGCACCGCTGGCAGCGGCTGCGGCGCCTCCCAGCGCCCGCCGGCCCGCCGGCGGCCCGGGCCCGACCCTGGCCCGGGTCCGGGCTCCGACGACGTCGACTCGCGGCCCGGGCCGGCGGCGCGGGCCTCTGCGAGGACGGCGGCGCGCGCCACCGCGGCCTCGCCCAGCCGCAGCCACTGCGCCCAGGTCTCAGAGTCGGCGGGCGAGATGGCGCGCTGCGGCGCCATCTGCTGCCGGCCCAGCTCACCCAGGCGGCCGCCGACGTGCAACAGGCGTTCCAAAATGATCGTTTGCGTGCGCAGGCGCTTGGAGAACTGCGGGGCGGCGGCAGATGATGGGGTGTGGTGGCACTTGTTGGGGTGATCTCGGGGTGTGATGATTGGGTTTCATGTGGGTTGTTATGATGAGCATGAATGGGCGATGTGCAGGCCGAGGTACGCGACGGGTGCGGGTGGCCGCTGCGAGGCATGATGAGGCCGCCGTGGCCTCATGCGCCCCGCATCACGGTACGGCAGGTGTACGGAACCCGGCGCACAGGGCACCCGCACAGCCGCCGCCACCGGCACCCTGCCTGAAGGCGCAGCAAGGCCCACGTGTTGTCGTCACCGCCCTCCGGGTACCTCAGCCGCTGCCGCCGCCGGGGCGGCTGCAGCTGTGGCCCGCCACCGCCACCGCCACCGCCACCGCCAGCGCCACCGCCAGCGCACGACGCGCCGGGGCCTGTGCCCGCGGCCGCCGGGCCGCTGGGTAGCGGTTGCTCCGGCGGCGCCGCCTGCTGCGACGCAGCTTCCGGCGGCGCCAGCTCGGCGGCGGCGGCGGCCTGGTCCCTCGCCACCCGAGACAGGCTGTCAAGGGAGTGGGGGTCACACACACGTGGTCAGGCTTGACACTTCACACTTGAACACACGAGGTTGGCCACATGGTCGGCGGCGGGGTCCGGGCAGCCCTCGTATCGTGTGTCGACGCTATCTATACGTTGACGATGACTCGATCGGTAAACGCTACAGACGCTATAGACGAAGATACGAGGGCGGCGTCCAGGGTCCACAATGGCAGCGGCGGAGGCACCATCGAGGCCACGCAGGCTGGGAAGGTCACACCGCCGCCAGCGGGGCGAAGGGGTCGCTCCCCCGGCCTGGCTGATGTCCATCGGACTCCGCCGGCCACCATGCCCACTATTGGCGCACCCCCGGCACTTGGCTAGGGCTGGGCTTCTACCTAGACTGTACATAAATGGAAAGCAAAGATACTGAGTAACTCAACACAGGTGTAGCTGCAGTTCCAGGAGTTACGACGCGCACCAGCGGCGCATGGAGTCGGCGACGAGAACCATCTCTGACAGCAGCAGCGCATGCCGGCGCCTCCCGATGTCCTTATTGGGCAAAGGAAGCGCCGCGCGCTGCGTGGACGAGGCAGCGGAGGCGCGGGCAGGTATGAGGTGGGCACAGGTTGCGAGAGCAATGACGGAGGTCCCAGTGCAAGCACCATCCCAAGCTCCCGCACGTTCGCGGGCCCACAGCGCACTCGGGGAGGGGACACCCAGGGGCTCAGTCGCGGCGCGGGCTAGCACCCGGGGGGCTAGCACCCGGGGGACTTTGGGGGGTGGGGCGGTCGGGGCGCTGCTAGGCGCCGCTACTAGCAGCGGCAGCAGCGGAAGGAGGAAGAGGGGTGGGGCGGTGTTGGGATGGTGCGCGCGCTGGGGAGGGAGGAAAGGCGCAGTGTAGGGCGTGGTGGGCGCGCTGGCTTGCGTCCTCCAGACACCCATGGGAGGGTTGCGCCAGGGGCGCGCGGCTGGGTACCCGCCCTCCGGCGGCGGGCGGCGCAGCTGAGCGCCGTGTCCCTACCCCCTTTGTGCCCCCCTTTGTGCGGCCCCGGTGCTGCCCACCAACCAGCCCCTCACGCCCTGGCGCCGCGCGAGCCCCGCAACCGTCGCCCGCCGCGGCCAGCCCAACCCCGCCCCTCGCCTGGAAGGCTATGGCCACCGCCTCCCCAAGGCAGCTCGCCAGCTCGCAGTCCACCCACGCCTGACGCGCCGCCGCCTCACGGCGGCGCCCCTGCTCCAGCGCGCCGCTGCCGCCGCCGGCCGCCTCCTGCGCCCGCGCCTCCCCCTGCTCCTCCTCATCCGTCTCCTCGTCTGTCTCCTGCCCCTGATGCTCCCCCTCGCCCTCCAGCAGCTCCCTGGGGTCCACCAGCCAGTACGCCAGAGGCGGCAGCCGCCGGGCGCGGTCCAGGTACTCCAGTGCCATGCGGCCCAGCGTCTGGGGGTTGGGAAGGGGAGCCGCAGGGGGGCGGCAGGGCGATGCGCAGCTTGACACTGGTGTGCGCACCGCACCGCTACGCCGCAATCCAACACACCGTCGTCGAGTGCTGCCCCAACAACCACACGAAAGGGGGCCGATGAGCGCAGGGCAGCTCGTACGTTCATCCTGCGGGTGAATTTCTGAAAGAACACACCCGGCACGTACTACCCGCTCGCCGGACGCCATCCCTGACTGCCTAGCCATCGGCACGGCGTCACCGCGCCGTTCACGCAACACACACCCACGCCGCAGCGCCCACCAGCCCTCGTCCCTTGTCCTGGGCCTACCGACACATCGCTCGATTCCGGGTGAACGTTACGGTATGGACCGCATCGACCACGACACGATGGCTGGCGCCGCCGCACCCACGCACCATGAAGTCGGGGTTCAGGAGCCGCAGGTGCTCGCGCATCCCCGCCACCACCGCCTGCCGCTCCAGCCCCGCGCTCCGCTCGGCCCGCGCCCCGTCCATGCCAGCCAGCAGCTCGTCCAGCTCCTCCTGGCCGCACACCACCAGCTGAGGGCCGCTGCCGCGGCGGGCGCCAGGCAGACCACTGGGGCTGGGAACCCCGCTGGGGCTGGGGCTGAAGCCTCTGGGGCCTGGCTCGCGATCCGCTGCCACGGGCCCCCACCACGGGTCGAGCCGCAGCGGCGGCGGGCCTGCGGACGCCGGGGTGGCGGACGATGCGAGGGCACGGGTGTGTGAGCGTCCCGTGCTCAAGACCGGCACCGGTAAGCGCGGCTGCCCTGCGAATGGGACCAGGCCCGGCACGGCCCGGCGGGGCGGCGGTGGGCGCTGCCCTCCGGGCGCTGCAGCACCGGTGGCCCCTGGCAGCCGCCCCGCAGCCCATGGAGCCGCTGCCCAGCGGACGGCCGCACCTCCAGGCCGGCGGCTGGCCTCCTGGTAGCCCTGCAGCAGCTTGGCCTCGCACCGCTGCAGCGCCTCGCACTGCGCACGGCTGGCGAGCTGCCGGGCAAAGTCAGTGATGACCTCCCACGGCCCCTTCAGCTGCTGGGCGACCTCGTCCCCGTCGTCGCTGCGGCTGATATCGTCGCCGCCGTCGTCACTGTCCTTTCTGCTGTCCTGCTGGGAACTGCTAGCGCCGGCGGGCGCGGAGCTGCCAGCGGCCGCGTCGGGCTCCGTGCTGCCCTGCTCGCCACCGCCCTGCGCGGCACTGCCGTCAGCAGTGACGGATTGGCCGAAGCAGGACCACTGCGGTGTGGCACAGATGGGCGTGGGCAGTAGCACGGGTCTCAGCGGAGCCCAGGGAGCGGTGGGCGTTGTCATGAGCTTTCCGCCGGAGCTGTCCGTTGACCGTGCAAGCATTCGGCCCCGCATGCTCGCACGATCCTCGCTCCAGTCTAATCAGTTAGACGCATACCGCAGATCGAAATCGCGCCGCTCTACTGTGCCGCGCGGCAATTTGGGTTGTGCATGAAGGCAACCGGACGGGATGCCCCTCCCTTGCAGCTGCACGACGAAGTTGCTGAGCCAAGAGCTGCCGATTGGGCAACAATTGAGAACCCAGGCCTTCTTGCTTCGCATTCATTCGTGGACGGGTTGCGACCGAGGCGGCGGCAGCGCGCTGTGAAGGACACCGCTGGAAGGTCAAGCATACTCCATAGTTTTGTGATATTGCTAGTGTAGTCGTGGCTTTGACAACCCTATTCAGCACGCAACCCGGGCTCGCCCCTCCCCCCCCCCGCCCTCGTACGTTCGAGCACCTATCGTCGAGCAGCCCCGACCAATTCCCAGCCTGCCCTTCAGTAGCAAACGCTTCAGGCCTAAGCAGCATTCATTGCACAGCCCCTCATCAAGCCAGCCGTCCGCCCATCGCCTCAAGCCAAAGACCATCGTGTCTCCAACATACCAATCTGCCGTCCAACCCTATCTAAGGATGTGCGGGCCCCACGCCAGCGACTAGCCGTGCGTCACGCATGCTTCAGCCTCCATTACACGGCGGCCTTCCTCCATATGCCTTGGGAACGGCACGGTAAGTGCGCATCGCAAGGCACTGCCAGGTTCCCGCCGTGTCCCCACTAACCGCGCAGCCTACAAGTGTGCAACGCTTCCTGTTACCGTTTTACACCGCCATTCAAGGACGCCCGCTAACCGGTCGGGTTGCTAAGCACCTAGGGTGCCAGAGCGGTTGTTGCAAGGTGGTCTCTGCTCCTCTCCTGGCATCCTTCTGGTTGTAATTGGAAACCCTATCTACGTTTCCGCCGCCCCGCTGGCCAGCACCGCCCGTGCCGCACCCTCCCGCTCGCCGCCCTCCTGCTCGCCATCCTCCTGCTCCCCGCCCTCGTCCGCCCCGGGTCCCTCGCCACCCTCTTCCTCGTCCTCCGTGGGTGCCTCTGGCCAGTTGACGAGCAGCCGGCAGGTGGCGGCGCCGCAGTTGCAGGGCAGGTCGCGGGCGCTGTTGAATCGGTAGTCGTACGTCAGCTCCTCCCAGGCCGCTATGTCACGCTGCAGAGCAGGGTCCGAGATGTGCGGTACGCAGGGGCGGATGATCGGTACCGTACTGTGCGGCCATGGTTGCTACTGGCTGGACCTCCACGACGTGTCGACCACCCATGGGCACGCTACGACCCCAACGACGCCCACCCTGCCTCCCCCCACTGCCCCCACCTTGGCGGTGATGATGACGTGGTCGCTGGTGGCGCCCGAGGCGCGGTCCGCCAGCGTGATGGTGCGGCTGTAGCAGTTGGGGTCGCAGCTGTGGTTGAGCAGGTGCGCCATGTTGCCTGAGGGGGCAGGGGTTGGGGGGAGAAGCGTGAGCGGGTACCGTAGGGCCGGTGTGTCCAACTTTATAGGGCCGAAATACCGGCACAGTACCACCCCGTATGCGGCGCGCCCCCCGTTGTGTGCGGCCAGAGGCGTGGCGGGACACCAAACCGGCTGCGTCGCGTGTCCGCGCCTGCCGCGGGCCCCCGCAGCGCCTGCGCACCCGCGCGCGTGGCGTCGATGTGCTGTGTGGAGTTGAGGCCGAAGATGTAAGTGCCGCAGCCCACCAGCGCGTCGTAACTGCGGTGCGGCACGGGGGCACGGGTTCATGGCACGGGGTGTGGCGTGGAGACCGCTGCGTCTGTCAACGCAGCGCTTGTATGCAGGCGCTATACCCAGCCTGCACACAGTTCGCCCAGTGGCTGCTGCAGGTGGGGTGGTGCACCCACGCACCTGCGCTTTTCGCGCACGTCGCTGACGATGGGCCGGATGAGCTCGCCCGCGTACTCGATGAGCATGTCGCCTGAGGGGCGGGGGACAGCGCGCAGGGGCGGCAGGCGGCAGCGCTCGGGGCCAAGAAGCCAAGGAGCGCACGGACACAAGAAGCCAAGCGGCGCTGCATGTGCAGCAGTACTGTAGAGGTGAGTTGAGAGCGCAGCGCAGGCTGCACAGCTGGCACCCCCGCGATCCAGCCGCAGCTGCGTGGAGCCGTGCTCGGCCGCGCTGGCCCCCGCCGCCGCCTCACCTCGTTTGTGCGGCACCTTGGCGAAGGCGCCCCAGCCGTGGATGGCGCTCTTGCCCGCTGCCAGCCGCAGCCCCACGCTCGCCCGCATGGCCGCGTACCGCTCCGCCACCGAGCGCGACCCAAAGCCCGCCGCCGCCGCCACCACCGGCTCCGGCAACAGCGGTGCCGGGCCCACCACCTCCGGTCTGGGCCCGGAGGGCTCGGACCCAGGCCCGGTGGCCTCGGCCTTCCCGCCATCGGCCTCGGCGCCGCTCCGCGGCGGCACCGCAGCGCACGGCTGCACGTCGTGCTGCTCCGCACTGCGCCCGGATCCGGACCCGCGCACGGCAGCCACGGCCGCATCGTCCTGCTGCAGGCGGCCCGTGACGAGGTACGGCAGCTGCCGTACGAAGGTGCGCTTCTCGCGGGCGATGGCCATGGCCTCGGGCGCGCGGTGGCCGCGGCTGCGCCAGTCCGCAAACGACATGGCGCGGCCCGTGGCAGCCCCAGCTACGCCGGACGCGGCGGCCTCCCGCCCCCTCGCCGCGGGTCCTGTCGCCGCTGCCGCCTGGGGCTGGGGCGGCGGCTCCGCCGCCGCCGGGTCCGCGGCGCCGTCGGTGTCGGCGAGCAACGCGGCGCGGCGCGCGCGGAGCTGCTCGCGCGTCATCTCGGCGCGGCGCTCGGCGAAGCGGCCGCCCGGGTAGCTGCACAGGAAGCGCGGCGCGTGGAGGACCTGCAGGCCGCAGGGCGACAAAGACACGGCCCGGTGCACTTTGGGGCAGCAAGTGGGCCATGTGGCAGTACGGCTGTACGCCAAGCGCGGTACTGGTGCCGGCGGCGGGCAGATCACCCCCAGCCACGTGGTGGTGCGGAGTGCCCTCCATACCAGCCCAGGCCCCGTGCTCACCAAGTCCTCGTGCCGAGGGCACACGCACACCAGCGCCATGCCGTTGCCCATGTCCACTCCGCCCTTGCACCAACCCCGCGCAAGCGCCGTCACTAGCCACGCCGCGAACGCATCCGCCTTCTCCGGCGCGCCGCCACCGCCACGGCCCGGCCGCCGGCCGCGCGGCCGGGCCGGCGCGCCGACGGCGACCGCCGCCATCGCCGCCGCATCCGCGGATCCGACGGCGGCCTTGCCAGCGCCGCGGCCCTTGTCAGCCACGGCGCGTGCGTTGCCGTCCGCCGCGGGCCGGTTCTCCTTGCCATCCTCCGGCTCCGGCTCGGTCTCAACCTCCACCTCGCTGACGTCCTCGCCGCCGCCCAGCTCCAGCCGCCGCACCTCCACGCCCTCCCGCTCCGCAGCCTGCGCGCGGGCCTTGCCGGCAGGCGACGCCGCGCCCACCGCCCGCTGAGGGCCGCGGCCCACGCCGCGGCCGGCGCCGGCGCCCCGCCTGCCGGCGCCCGCAGGCCCGGCGCCTCGTGCCAGCCGCAGCTCGCACATGGCCAGCCCCGCCTCACGGGCGCACATGGGGTGGTAGGCGGTGAAGCACTTGTCGGCGGCGCACTGCACGGCTGCGCCGTGGGGCTGGCGGCACAGGAAGCAGGAGAGCGAGGAGCGCTGCTGCACGGCCTGCGTGGGCGGTAGGGAACGAAAGAGGAAGCGAAGGCGGGTGGGTGGCGGGGCAGCGACCAGCCTGGACGTGGCCGTGCTCTGTGCTCAGGCACACTGTGATGCTGTCCCTCACCCTATGACTTCGTGCACCCCGTTCATCTCCTCCCGCCAGCACCATCGCCCTCACCCGCGCCGTGCCCTCCACTGGCTCCAGGCCGTCCGGGTGGCCGAACGTGACCCCGGGCGTCCACACAGCGCACAGCAGGTGCACGTAGCCGCCCGCCACCGTGGCCTTCATGGGGCCGCCCGACACGGGGCACAGCTCGCAGGGCGGGCAGCGGTCGCGGGGCAGCCCCGCGGCGTGGAGCTGGCGGGAAGGGGAAGGAGGAGGGATGGGGTCAGGGAGCTCCAGAGATGAACGAGTAGCAGAAGCCCAGGATGTGGGGCCCGAGGCGCCCCGTGATTTTGCGCTGGTGGTACATTCAATCCCGCCTCCCAGCCGCAGCCACTGCGTGCGTCTCCCCTACCTGGCACACGTCGCACAGCCACAGCGCGCCGTGCGGCGGCTGGCCCACCACCCCGTAGCAGCGGCTGTGCACCACGCAGCGGCACATGTCGCACTCGAGCTTGAGGTTGTCGGGGGACTCCTCGTCCTGGGAGACGGCAGGGAGGCCGAGGGTTCGTGAGGGCTTTGGGCCTTAAGCGTTGGGCGGGCCTCCACACATCTGCCGCGTTCCTGCCCCGGGATGCGCTCACCTCTCCGCACACCTCGCACTCGAAGCACATGCCCTCCTTGCGCTGCGGCACCGGCGCCACGCCCGGCGGCAGCCGCAGCGCGCGCGCGTACAGCGCCCTCCGCTGCAGCTCCTCGTAGGCGCTCTAGGGGCGGCGGCGCGAGGCATTCGTGGCACACGAGCCCAAAGCGGACCGAACGAGGGCGACACCACACCTCCAGTAGATGCATGCGCCACTGCCATCCCACACAGTCCCACCGTTGCAGCCCAGGCGAACCCCCGACCAGCCTCCCAGCCCCTCCCACGCGAGCCCTTGGCCCTACCAGCTGCGGCACGGGCGGCTTGTCCATGTCGGGCCAGTTGGCAAAGCGCTCGCAGCGCTCGGCACCGGGCAGCGACCGCAGCAGCGCCGCCACGCGCGAGTGGGCTAGCCCGAACAGGTCGGCGCCCGTCCGCGCAAAGGCCCTGTGGGCCAAGGCCGCAGCGCAGTATGGGGGCAAGGTGAGCGCACGGATAGGCAGGTTCCTTGGCAGTAGCGCGTGTGCCAGGCAGACGCACGCCGACATTCGAAGACCCTCAGATGGGCAGCGAAGCTAGCCGCCAGCCGCTCTCTCGGCGGCGCTGCTCACACCTGCCGCTGGCTCGTGCATCGTCCTCGAACAGCGCCTTCATGGCCCGGCTGGCGGACTCGGCCACCACCGGCCGGCAGCCGTGAGGCGTGATCCTGTGCAAGGGCGAAGGGAACAGAAGGTGGGGACTGTCGTCCGAGGAAGATGGCAGAGGGTACAAAGTGTATAGAGGTTGCGATAGCAGTGACGAAGCAGATGGGGGTAGGGCCCTGGAGGCCCAGCAGGATGGGCGGAACGGACGTGCATAGCAGCCACGCCACGCTAGCCCTGGCCCCTCCCCCCCGCGCACCTGAACAGCGGCCTTACTCCGTCGTCGTCCGCCAGCACCTCCATGACGTGCCGCACCTCACGGCCCCCGCTGGCGGCGGAGGCCATGACGCGCGCGGCGGTGTAGCCAATGGGGTACAGGTACTGGGGTGCAGGGCAGAGCGGGGGTGCAGGGAGCAGAAGGTGCAGCGAGGCGTAGCAGAAGGGGTTGTGCCCACCGGCACAGAGCAACAGGGGCTACGTACGACGCCTCCTGCCGCGAGCAGTGTGGCCCATGGCAGCCCTTGCCAACCCCCGAGCCCAGGGCCGCACACCTTCTCGTCATGGAAGTGGCCGCTGAGCCACTCCACCCGCCCTGGCGCCACCAGCGTCAGCTTCTTGCTGACCTCCAGAGGGTAGCTCACGCCAGCCGCGGCGGCCGCCTCCGCGGCCGCGGCGGCGCCCTTGCCGGGCCGCCGGCCGCGCTTACCGCCGGCCGCCGCCGCGGCGCCGGCCGCGTCCTCTTCCTCGCCCTCCTCGTCATCGTCCTCGTCGTAGTTGTGGGGGATCATGCCGCGCGGCAGCTCGCCGTCCTGGGTAGGGGACAGAAGGCGGGGCGGCCATGCATCAGTCATGTGCGCCGGCACCGCGCCTGCACAACTCGAGAAAGCCGCAGCGCTGCCAGGGCTCCTGCAGCTGCCCGAGGACTGGCCTAGTTGCTGGGACAAGCGCAAGCAGCATCCGCCGCAAGTGCGAAGTCGTGCCCTCCCCCTCCCCTACCCGTCTCAACACACTGCGCGCTCTCTCTCCCCTCACCGTCATGTAGGTCCGCAGCTCGAACATGGCCCGCAGGAAACGCTGCGACTGCGCGCTGCCCGCGCCGTTGCCGGCAGCGGCGACAGCCGCAGCCGCAGCAGCGGACGCCTGCTTGGCGGCGGCGGTGCGGCGCACGTGCCAGCCCAGCGCCAGGCCGCTGAGGAAGGGCACGCAGCCGCCACGCTCGGGGATGGGGGCGCCGGCGGGCACGGCGGGCAGGCTGTAGACGGTGTGGTCGCCGAAGAACCGCATGCAGGTCATCTGCTGTCACAGGGGGTTCGCCAGGCCAGGGGTCGGCTCGCCAGTAAAGGCAAGCGCACCAAGGCGCCGAGCCGGGTCCCAGCCAGGCATGCAAGGGCCCGCCTAGCAGCCCAACTTTTCGCGGGGCCAGGGACCTGTGCATCAGCAAAAAGATGCCACTCGCCCCAACGTCAGCATGGCCTCACCTGCGCCGAGCCGCCGCCCAGGCCTCCCGCCCAACGGCCCAGGCTGAGGCCCTCGCGCTCCGCCTCCTCGCGCGTGATGATGATGGCGGGCCAGGGCGTGGAGCGCCGCACCTGCGCCCACACCACCTCGCCAGGCCGCAGCACCTGGCAGCTCGCCCAATCAGACGGCAGCGGAGGCGGAGGCGGCGAGGCGGGCGAGGCGCGTGTGCCCGGGGCGTCAGCCATGATGGCGTCGCCGTCGGCATCGGCTGCCGAGGCGCGCTGCGCGTCGGCGGCGTCGGCCACCGCCTGGCCGTCGTCGGTCAGCGGCGGCGTCAGCGGCGCGCTGTCGGCAACGGCCGGGCCCGGCGGCGCCTTTGCGCCTTTTGGCTTGGCGACCGGCGGCGTGGCGGCGGCCGCGGCGGCGCGAGTGGCGGCGCGCGGCTTGGCAGCCGCAGCTGCGGCGGCCTCGGGCGGCGGCTCGCCCTGTCCCTGGGCGGCGGCGGTGGCGGGGTTGCTGCTGGCCTCTTTGGCCATGTGGTCCGCGAGCGCCTGCAGCTGCGATGCGGCTTTTGACCAGCGCTCCGCTGCGGCGGCAGGCAGAGGCACGCGTCAGTGCGACATCTGGGCCAGTGGGCGTCTCTGCCCGCGAGTCAGCAGCAACGCAACGCGACGGCCTTTGCCGGCAGAGGCACGGTGCAATGCAGCCTCCCTAGCCCGGCCCCAACCCACCCTTGGCCTCGACATCGTCAGGGTCCTCCGCTTCCTGCTGCTCCTCGGCCTCCGTATCGCGCTTGGCGGCCCCGCCGCCAGCTCGAAGCTCGGCCACGCGCCGCCGCAGCGCAGCAACGCCGGCCGCCAGGCGCCCGGCGGCCGCGGCCAGCGCCGCCGGCGGCTGCGGCACCAGGCCCGCCTCCGCCTCCCCTGGCACCACCTGCAGCCGGACCTCCTCGGCCGCCAGGTGCAGATGCTCCACGTCACCGTCGTCGTACTCCACCTGCCGTATGAGGTGCGCAGCACGTACTGCGTCAGCCCAAGGCGCTCCTATCTTGCAGACGAAGCATCTCTGCTTGTGGCACGTCGCTGTCTACCCACAGCAGCACGCCCTCAGCCGCACGCTGCTTGCACCCAACCCGATAAGCAGCTTTGCCGCTCACCGTGTGAGTGCCGGCCTCCTCGTCGTACTTGGTCACACGGCCGCAGAACCAGGCCTCCTCGTCAGGCCACAGCACGCGCAGCTCGCGGCCCACCAGCTGCTGCGGGCTCAGCCACAGGAGCACCTGCCAGAGGCGCGCACGAAGGTGGCAGCCGGTATGAGGGTTACAAGGAGGTGGCAAAGCAGGCATCCCCAGCCCCTCAGCACTGCGGACAGGAAGCGGCATCAGCGTTTCGGCCCGCTGTGGCGGTGGCCCATCTTCCACGTCCAGGCAGCGCTATGGCACAACCTTGCTCTGCCCTGACTGCTACGGAGCGCTCCGCTCCATGTCATGTCAACAGCTGCCTCAGCTGGGCGTTAGCACCTCGGGCGGCCGTGTGTCGCGGCAGCAGTATGATCAGGCCCTCGCGCATCACCCCGCCTGGTTGCCACCGTGCCGCTGGACCCACCTGCAGCTCGTGGTACTGCTTGAAGGCGCCGCAGTGGCGGCGGAAGTGCTTGTACCCCTCGAGCAGCTCCTCGGCAGCCGCAGCCGCGCGCCGGGCCTCGTCCGCCGCCGGTCGCCCCGGCTCCGCCTCCGCGCCCTCCACCCCAGGCCCGGCAGCCGCCGGCTCGCCGGCCACGACAGCCGCCACGGCTCCATCAGTTGCCCGCTCCGCCGACCCCGCGACCAAGCCTGGCCCAGCGCCGTCCTCCCGGGCAACGACGGTCGTTGCGTAGGATGTCTGGACGACGCGCAGTGCGGGCCAAGGCCGCGGCACGTAACGCCGACCCACATCGACCTCGCGCCCGCCGCGCCCGCCGGCGGCTCCCCAGCTGGCCCAGGCGGGCAGCGCCGCGCCCCGGCCCATGGACAGGAGCTCCTCGTCCTCAAACTCGTCCTCCACAGGCTTCTTGGCCTGGACCTTAGGGTCCGCCGTGGGCACCGCCTGCGCTGCGGCCTCCGACGTCTGCCGGCGCCGGCCGCGCCCCGGCGGCTGCTTGCCCTGCTGCGCGCCCGCCTGCTGTTGTCGGCGCTTGGCGGCTGCGGGCGAGCACACGCGCTTGGTGCCCTCGCCGCCCGCCTCTGGGCCGCCGTCGGGCAGCTGCAGCAGGCCGCCGGGCGGGCGCGCCGGCGTGCCGCGACCCTGGGAGCTGGCGGCGATGGCCGCAGCCGCGCTGGCGGCCGCAGCACGCGAGGAACGTCGGCTGGGCGAGGCGAGAGCCTCAGGGCGGCGGCGTGCGCTGGTCGGGGACTTGGGACCCGGCGACGCCGGCGCCGGCGAGCTGAGTTGTTGCTGCCGCCGCTGCTGCTCGGCCTGCTGCCGCTCCATCGCTAGCATGCGCTCGCGCCGCTGGCTCGCCACGCGCGCCTCGGCGGCGCGCCGGCGCAGAAGTTCCACTGCATGAGGCGGGGCCAGGACAAGCCTCACGAGACGCAGGCAGGTCAGCGCGGCAGTCGGGGCTGATGCCACACGAAGAAACTTACCAGCGCAGCACTGACCCGGCCCCCGGCCACACACGCGGCCCTGCCCACTCACAGTGCTGGCGGTCCTCCTCCTTGAGCATGGTCCGCCCTCGGCCGGTGCGCTGCTGCAACCCCTTGGCCTCCAGCGCCTCCGCCAGACTGTCCAGATGTCGCGCTAGCGCGGACAGGTGCGCGGGGCTGGGCGGCGCCAGTGTGCGCAGCGAGGCTGGCAGCATCTGCACCCGCTCCGTGGCCAGAAGCTCATTCTGGTCATCGCCGTCCTCGTACTGCGAGACGCGGCCAGGCATGGCAGGGAGGTTAGGGGCGGGCGCGGGCCGACTGAACTTGGGAAGAGACGGCGCAGATGCACTTTCATAGAACCTAAGGGAGGTAGGACCCCGGGGCTGGGGAGAGGTCCAGTACCTGGATATTGTGCTCGTGCGTGGCGGGGAGGTACTTGGCAACCACGCCGGCGTAGTAGCGGTTTTCTGCTGGCCACAGCACGCGGATCTGGTGGCCCACGAGGCTGGTGGGGTCCCAGAGGTGTGCATCCGCCCTGGGGGCGGCGGGGCCGTGGGAAGGGGTCGCTTTGCAGGCGGAGCGGGGGCCAAGGCTCCGCCTGGGTGCCCTAGCGCCAGGCCAAACCCAAGGGTCGTCGAACTGGGGTAGGGCAAGCGCGTATGGTGACGGCACAAGCTATATCGTCACATCGACGGAGAGCCAGGCACGTTTGCTAGCGGCGCAGCTGGAGAAAGCACGAATCCGCATTCGCAGCGAGCACTTACGACTCCCACGGCAGCGGGCCAGGCTTCTTCTTGCCCTCCTCTGTACGTTGACGCTTTGTAGGCCTCATCGGCGCGTGGCAAGGCTAGAGCTGAACGTTCGGGCGCATCGGCAAGTCAAACCAGTCCTCCGCGCAGTAAAGGTTAAGAGTCAGCAGCAGGTTGCCCTAATGTCTGCGTGATGGAGTTAGGCATGCGCACATTGTGTTCCGGGCGACAGCTCTTGCTCGATGGTGCGCATGCTGTGTGCAATTGGGCCAAGACCTTGGTCGCCCTCTGACGGCACAGCATAACCCGGCCAGCATATTACTACTTACCAACGATACGCGAGCACGTATAGCGCTGTAGGGCACCGTCGCTGCGATGCTCGCTAACTTGCGCCCTGCCGCGCCTTGCGCTGCTACCCAACGCCCCAATGTACGTATGCTCACCTCCTGTACTCCACTTGCTCAAAGTTGAGGGCGGTGCCTTGCGACCACTCGCTCGCTGATTGGACACGGGCAAAGTCCACGCGCGCTGCGCTGGGCAGCCGGCGCGAACAGTCATGCGTGCTTGGTCGAGCGCTCCTCGCGTGTGGCCTTGGCGGCCGACCTGCCTCCCAGCCTACCTCCTTAACCGCCCCCAGCACGAAGCGCCCAACTCTTCGACCCCAACCTCCGCGCTCGCAGGCGGGCGTGCGGAGAGCGCCTGTGCGGGCCGCACGCGGGGGTGTGCGGTCCAGCGCTGCTGCCATGGACACACCCTCCATCGCGGTGGGTACCCGGCTCCTGCCGCTCACCTTCAACCAACCAGCTCCCCCCCGGCGCAGCTCTCCAGCCACCAGCCCGCCCAGCGCCGCCCAGCCCTCTTCACTCCCACCCCTAGCACGCAACCCAGCACCACCAACGCGCCTCTCCACCTGTCCAGGAGGAGATGATGGGCACCAAGCTGGAGCTGCTCAAGAAGGTGGCCTGCCTCAACCGCGGCGCCATCGCCTCCAGCAACGACAAGTACGAGGTGCGCGGCGAGAGCGTGCAACGTGGGTGCGCTTTGGCATAGCGCCACGTGCTGCGCCAGGTCGGCTCGGCGGCTGGCAGTGTCGAAGATGGGTGCGCTGTGTCCAGGTCATAGCGCCACGTAAGGCGGCGTACTGTGCGGGGTCGGCTCGGCGGCTGGGACTGTTCAAGAGGGGTGCGCAAGTAGGCATTACCCCCACGGGTGCCCAGGTCCCATGGTTGCACACGTAAGGCCCATGGTTGCACGCGGTCCGTTGGGGCACAGCCATAGCAGCCGGAGCAACTATAGTGAGCCGAGCGGGCGCCCAGTGGGGCGCCAGGGAAGTGCACGGTGCCAGGCGGGCTGGCGGCGCTCCGGCGGCTTGGCGCTTGGGAGCGGGCACGCAGGCAGGGCACACGCACGGGGGGGGGGGGGGCCTGGGGGGGGGGGGGGGCC
>BDDC01001358.1:918-27980 GCA_001662425.1 Chlamydomonas sphaeroides
GCGGAGGGCGCGGAGGAGGGCGCGGCCAGGCTCCAGGATGCGGCGCAGCGCGTCGCGGTGTGTTCAGTAGGCCAAACCAAGCAGTGCGCCTGCGTAAGCGAGACCCCTGTCGTGGAGCGGTATCATGCTGCTTGAGTGATTTTGAGTCCTTTTAGCCGATCATGGCCCGCTGAGCATCATCGGCAAAGTGCCTCGCATCTTCATGACAGGCTCAAACCAACATGGTACAGCTGGCCCTATGCTTGCCAGTGACTCCATGGTCAACCGGCTCAAACGAACGTTGGCGTATGTAAAACAAGTATAGAAGGAGTCGTACGTGGCTGGCCATACCTTGGATGCCTCCCAGTAGGCCGACCCGCTGGTCAGCGACTCGTCCACCAGAACGCAGCCCGCCGGCTGCAGCGCCGCTACGATGCCGCACAGGGCCGCCGCCGTCAGCCGGCCCGGCGGCGGCAGCGGCGGCACCGCCGGCGGCGCGAACACGCCGCCGCAGTTGACGCACGGCCGCACGGCGGCGGCGGCGGGGCCCAGCGCCGCCGCCAGGCGCTGCAGCGCGGTGGCGGCATCCCAGCCGGCGGCGGCGAGCGCGTTGGCGTCGAGCTCCCAGACGTCGGGCCCCGACAGAGAGGTGCCGGCACCGGCGCCGGCGCCGCTGGCGTCGGCGGGCGGCAGCAACGCGCCGGGGCCGCCCCTGCCGGCGCGCAGATGGGTGATGGCGCATTGGAGGGTGGCGTCGCCAGTAGTGGTGGTCGAATGCTGGGGGTGTGCGGTTGAGGGGCAGGCACAAGCATACGGACAGTGCGGTACGGCAGTCGCGGTACGGCGGCGGGGCTCACTTGTAGCCAAAGTTGGCAACGGGCGGCCTCGTGTCCACCAACACCACCACGCGGTAGCGGCCCAGCTCGGCGGCGGCTTCCTGCAGGGGTGGGCAGCAGTCGTTGCATCATAGCACCTAGGTGATCTATGACCTAAGTGGTCTATGATCTAGGGAGTTCATGATCTGCGCCTCGAGAATAGAAATCCAATGCCAGGGCCGCCGCTGCTGGCGGTGGTGGGGCGCCGCTGCCGCTCACCTGGGGGAAGTACGGCAGCCGCCGCAGCGCCGGCAGCCCGCCGCCGCGGTCGCAGCGCGCAAAGGCGCCCTCGCACAGAAGCGCCGACCCCGCCGCCGCCGCCACCTGACCCGCCGCCAGCAGCGCGCCGCCCTCCGCCAGGAGCGCCTCCCCGCCCAGCAGTAGCGCCGAGGCGGCGGCGGCGGCGCTGCCGCCGCCGCCTCCACGACCTCCGACAGCGGCGCTCCGCGCCGCCAGCAGCGCGGCCGCACAGTCCGCAACGAAGGCCTCGGCCGCCTCCACGGCCGCCGGGTCGGGCAGCGCCGCCAGCGGCGTGCCCACCGGCGCCGCCGCCGCCGCCGCCGCCGGCGGCGGCGGCTGCTCCCAGCTGAGGTCGTGCGGCACAATCAGCGTCGCCACGCTGCCGCCGACTACCTCCGGCTCCACCGTCGCCGCCGCCGCCGTGACGATCCGCGCCGGCCCCACCGCCGCCGCCAGCGCCGCGGCCATCTCCGCTGCCGGGGCCTTCCCCGCCGCCGCCGCCGCCGCCGCCGCCGCCGCCGCTCCGCTCCCCCTGCCCTGCCCCGCCACCAGCACGCAGCCGCTCACGGCGCCCGCCACCTGGGCGATGGGGCTGGCCAGGGGCGGGTCGTTGGGCAGGTGCCAGGAGGCCATGTCGCCCACCAGGTTGAGCACGGGGCTGCGGCCGCGGCGGGCGTTGTGCAGGTTGGCGAGGCCGTTGGCCAGGCCGGGCCCCAAGTGCAGCAGCGTCAGGCCGGGGTGGCGGGCCAGGCGGGCGTAGCCTGGAGGTTGTGGGGCAGAGGGGGGGGAGAGGAAGGGCGGGAGGGAGGGAGGGAGGGAGGGAGCAGTGGGTGGCTGCGCGGGCCGGGGACCACGCACAAGGTGCAGGAGGAGGGCGGCGCCGGGGTGGTTGACCGGGAGGCGGGCGTAGCGTGGGGCAGGAGCAGGTTGCGGATCGAGTGCGGGAGGCAGGTCGGGAGGTGGGGCGCCAGCGCTGCCCCGTGGCACGGCCCGGCATCGTGTGGGCCACGCCCATAGGGGGCCACGCCCATAGGGGGGCCACGCCCATAGGGGGGCCACGTCCATAGGGGGGCCACGCCCACAGGGGGGGCCACGTGCGACAGCTGCCTCGCGGCGCGCCGGCACGCAGGCCGCGGCCTCACCGTCGGCAGCGCCCGTGGCCACATTCTCATGCAGGCTGCGAGGCGGCAGGGGCGGCAGGGGCCAGCGGCTGGAGCGGTTCACGGCCCCGGGCCGCCCTCAGCTGAGCGCGCGCCAGCTCGGCCACGACGCCCTGCAACCTCCCCCGCCCCCACAGCTCCCGCCCCCGCGGCCCGCGCGGCAGAAGGCGCCCCCCTTCCCGCCGGCCGCCCCAGGCGCAGCGCCCCTGCGCGCTCGCTCGCCGCTGCCCCAGCAGCAGCAGCGCCCCGCTGGCGCCGGGCGCAGCACGTCAGGGGCCGCAGCACGTCAGGGGCCGCAGCACGTCAGGGGCTACTCGGCAGGCCAGTGGGGCCGTCGGTCGCATGAGGCCCGCGCAGCCCCCGGCCCTCCCCCCGCGCAGCCCCCGGCCCTCCCCCCGCGCAGCCCCCGGCCCTCCCCGCGCTGGGCCCTGTGTCTGGGGCCCACGCAGCGCACCACAGCACGGGCCGCAGCGCGGGCCACGCCGCGTCCAGCGCCGCCACCAGCCACATCTCCGTGGTGCCCGGGTTGGCGAAGATGGTGTCAGCGCCCAGCGCTGCGGCGGCGCGGACGAGCACCTCGGCGCCCGTGGCGGGGGCGCGCGGCGGCGGCGGCGGCGCGGCGGCGGTGAGCGGCGAGGGCGCCGCGGCGATGCCAGATGCGGGCGAGGGCGCGGTCGTGCCGGCCCAGGGCACAGCCGGCGGCGTCATCACGACAGCGAGGCGGGCTGAAGAGCGGGCTGTGTATCTTGCAGGGCGTTGGTTGGGGCGTTGGATGGTGGGGCGGGAGTGGGTATGGCTGGGAAGCGCGCTGGCGGAGGGCAAGGTCGGTCGGCCAAGCCGAGGGTGGCGAGAAGGGGTGGTCGCGTCGCGATGCCAGGCCTATCAGTCGCTCGATGGGTTGTAGCCGTTGAGGTGTTGAGTTTGCGGCAATGCAAGCCCGGCCGCTCATGTCGCACCGGCAGGTTCGGCCGCCGGTATCGGACGTGCCGAGGGGCAGGAGGGGCCCCTCCTGCCGAGGGGGCCACGTCGCAGCGATGGCCCGCTGTCTCCAGCATCCTCGAGTGTAGGGTCATATGCGTGCAGCAGTGTCGCTGCGACTCCGTCTGGGCTCTGCGTGCCGTCCTGAGCATCGAGTTTGGGCGGGACTGGGTTGCGGCGGGGTCAGTGGGGTTGACAGCTTGGGTATGGGCGTGCCACTCGAACGCCATGCATGGCAGGCGATGCTGCGCAGGCCTGTGACATGCTTGCGATCTCAGTTGGAACACGCTGGTAACTCGCAGCGTCTCTCGCCATTGTCACATCCGTTCGCTGCACAGTAGTCACGTTACTGTGTATACTCGTCAACCAACATGGCCAGCACGTCTGCAGGCAAGGGCTGGGTTCCGCATGGAGTTGCGCCCGACGAGGAGTCTCGCAGCTTCGATTCCGTTTTGACGAGCTTCGGCGCTGACGTCCGGCTTGCATGCAGAAGCCGAATCTGCTGAGGAGGAGCATGGCTTTGGTATGGGGTACAACATGTTTGCGCTGGCCCCTGAGAGAACACCGGAGGGCATGTATGGCAAAGTCGAGAAAGCACACAAAACGTGGCGATGCGAGCAGACGCACAAGGCCTCGCTGCTGCTAAACCAGGCGTGGGTGAGCTGAGGCCTGTAACTGCCGGCATCGCGGCTTTGGGGGGCTTTGGCTATTGGGAGGGGTTCAGGGTACGCGTGCCCCACCACGCCTGCGCCCGCCCTGGCTTTTCCCCCGCAGGCAAAGCTAGGGCCCTTACTCAAGGTATGATGCACGGCCTCAGCGCCCCGCATCTATCATGGCGCGCGCTGTGGCGCGATGTTTTCCCGCGCCCTGCGAACGCGCCCGCCAGCCCCCCCCCTAGCCCGATGCCCTCGGGGCACGAGCGCACCAGCCTCCCCCGCTGCGCTGCCCCGACCCACAGGGCCCGTGGGACAAGGAGCAGGCGTACAGCGGCCTGGCCCTGCTGCTAAAGGGCGTGTACGAGGGCCAGGTGCGCTGATCGTGCCGCCGCTTCGCAGCCAGACGCGACGCCAGGTCCCGTTACCCCGGGCTCCTTCTCAACCCTAGCTCGCCTCTGGCGGCCAGCTGCTCGCTGCTGCAGCGCTGCGATGGCTCTGTTGAATCACCGCTGCTGCAGGGCGTTGCAGTGCTGCAATGGGGCCTGGCGTGACTCGCCTGACGCGGTTGCTGACGCGGACTCGCCTGCCGCCTCGCCCCCCTGCTGCTGCAGGGCTTTGCGTCGCTGCCGCAGGAGCTCTTCAGCGAGCTCAACAACGTCGTACGCGTTGTGCAGGAGAACATGCCGTACGTCAACTCCGGCGGGCGCCGTGTGCAGGTACGGCAGGCGCGCTCCGCCGTACGAGTGCGCGTAACGCGCGTGCGGCAACAGGAGCACGGCACACCCGGCACCAACAGCCGGCTGCGATGGCCATCGGGCGCTCTGTCCGCTTCGGGTCGTTTTCTTGAGGCCCTTAGGTTTGGCCCATACTGTACTCCGGCCTTGTTGCGCCATGCCGGGGCCACAACCAGCCTCCAGCCGGGGGCCACCCCTGCCAGGCCGCCCTCTCGGCAGCTGCACGCGTCGCGCCTCCAGAGGTCCGTCCCCAGCGCGGCCGCACCCGGGTCCGGGCCGCGCCTACCATCGTTGCCACCAATCACCCGCTGAGCCCAAGTCCGTCACGGCCACATACTCCTGTTCATGAACATCCCCGCCGCTTTGGGCCGGGCTTCCGCTCGGAGGTTTGCAACAAGTTCGTGTCTCCCGTGGTGCATGCCCGCCTGCTGCCCGCGGCGCAGGCTGACGACAGCCCCGCGCGCTTCGGGCTGCGCGTGGCGGTCAACTGCTTCGTGCTGGTCACGTTGGCGGGCGGCATGCCGGGGGTGCAGACGGGCAGCCAGGACGACGTCGCCACCCAGGTGCGGCGCCAGGACGGCAGCCCTCGTGCCTCGAGTCGTAAGGGTCGGTACAGCCTACCGAGCCGAACCGTCAAGGTATCGGTGGAATTCATGTGTGGTACGAGGGCTGCGCCTTTGGCCCTCCCTGGCGCGGGTTCATGTTCCCACTGCCTGGCCCCTCACCGACGGCAACGCGCGGCCGTTGCCTGTGTCTCTGCATCGCTCGAGGTTGGCTGATGACAAGCGCGTCAGCGTCCACCCGCGGCGCCCGCTGGGCAACCAAAGCATCCTGCCCATTGATGCCAAGCTGCCTACGCGGCCCCTGCTTTCGCCCCTCGCCAGGTGGTTGTGATGGGCGAGCGCATGCTGCAGCGCCTGGGCGGCGCCGACCACGCGGAGCACGACATGACGGCCGCCGAGGCGCAGGCGCTGGCTGCGCTGTCGCAGGGCGCGTCGCAGGGGCTGATCGAGTCGTCGCCACTGCACGTGGTGGCCATCCTCATGCTGCAGGTGGGGCTACGGGAGCTCCATAGCTATGATAATCAACGTTGTTTTACATCTAGAGTGATATGAGAGTCATCAAGTAGTCAAGGAGCAGGGGTCTGTGCGTGGCAGCCACGCTCATGCTGTAGATGGGGCTGCTTGGGGTGCTTGGGCGGTGACCATGGCGGGGCCAGCTGGGCCGGTGGCTTCTGCGCTGTGCTGGCGCCGGGCGCGACCACCACGAATGGGGCGCGGGCTGTCGCGCCTGCGTCCCGGCAGCGTGTGCACCGTACCGTGGCCCCTGGCCGCACGCTGCGCAGGCGGGCGGTCGCTGTCACAAAAGCCGTAGCGCCTCACCCGGCGGCCCGGACCTGTGGCGGTGACACACACACAGACGCTGCTGCGTACACGTGCACGCAGGCGATGTACGACATTGACCTGCGCATCATCAAGTGGGTCGTCAACTACTGCCTGGCGCGATCGCACAAGGAGGTGCGGCGAGGCATAGGGACTTGCCTAGGCGACCCGCATGTGGCGCTGCTCGCAGCTAAGCAACTAACTGCAGCACCGGGCGCTGCGGCAGTGCTTGCGGGCTGGCAGCCGCCGCGGGCACAGCCAGCTGGTGCGCTGCAGGAAGCGGGGCGCAGCCAGCGCCGCCTCGGCGCACGTCGCCGAGTTTACAAAGTTGTCGGCTCGCACGCACTGTGCCGTCCACGCCTCGGTACCTGACCCACGGCATGTACAAACTTATTATTGCTCTTCATCCGTTCACCGCACCTTCCTCCGCCACAGCTCTACATCCGGCTTATGTCTGAAGCCACCAAGCCCGGCAGCGGCCAGTTGAGGCCAGGAGCCGCCGCCTCCTCGGCGCCAGTCGTCGCGGCGCGCAAGGCCTGGCGCAGCGCCTGCAAGTGAGCCCCGGCTGCTGCAAGCGCTCGAGGCCGGCCAATGGCGCTCAACCCACCCTGCCACAGCCGCATCTCCTCTCCTCTGCTCTCGTGCCGCCTCGCCTGCCTGCGCCGTCAGCACCTAGGCCCCGGGTACCCGCTCCTGTGCTTGCGTCATCTGTGAAGCTGACGCTGGCCCGCCGGCTGTGCTGTGTCCGCCACCTCAGGGCCATGTCAGTGCTGGACGGCGGCATGCCGGTGTCTGCCTTCATGACGGCCGAGTGCCAGGTGGCGGAGCCGAACAACACCAAGGGCGCGCTGGCCGCGATGCGCACGGTGGCGGCGGTGAGCGGACGGCGGAGGGGGCGGCTGCGGCGCTGCGAGCGTGGGCCACGCTGGCACGGTCCTCAGACTAGGCAATGCCGCGCAGACGCAGTCCGGCCCTGCGCGAGAGCGCGCCAGGCTCCCGTGTGGCCTGGAGCACACACTGCCCGAGCGGAGCCGCCCCTTGCTGTGCCGGGGGGGCCCCCATGCGCCGCGGCCGCACTGACCCAACGGCACACGCGCTACAAAACCCCGCTGCCAGCACGCCAAGTCACGGCGTGGCGTTTGTTCTCCATGCCCCGCGTGCGGCAGCCCCCTCTTGACCCCCAGCTCGGCCGTGCGCGTCCCCAGCGCCTTTGCTCCTTTCTCCCCAGGCCGCCTTTCGTGATGGCGACAACCTGGCCGCCCTCCTGACGCACCAGCCCCTTGGCCTGCGCACCCCACGCACGCCAGCCTCCGCACTCGCTGTGCATTTCTCTGATCCGGAACCTGCCCCTCGCTGCCCTCCCCAGGCCGCCACCCGCCGCGGCGACGACCTGGTGGCCTACCTGGCGCACCTCAGCGTCGCGCAGCTGCTGGTGGAGGGCGACGGCAACGGCACCTTCTCCGAGGCCGACGTGCAGGCGGTGAGGCGGCGTGCGGCGGAGGTCGGGGGTGCAGGGCGGCAAGCTGCATGGCGGCGCGCCGCCAACCGGATCGCCCAGAACGTGGACAGGGGCAAGGGCAGCTCTGCGCTGCTTGGGGCTCGGGGCTCGGGTCTGACGCCGTGTGTCACTGTGGGTGTGTTCATGTCCCACTATGCCGGCCGCCGCAGGCGCTGGACGCGGCGTCCGAGCAGCGCGCGTCGCTCAAGCGTTGGGGCGGGCACCTGGCGGTGGAGGCGCGCGGCAAGGGCACGCTCAAGCGCATCAACGAGGTGCGGTGGGGGCCTTGGCTTATGGTTGGGCTCCTGCATACCGTAGAAGCTGCGCGCAGCGCGCACAGCGCACAGCGTCACCGGTTGGAACATCCGTCGGAACATCCTGCCCTGTCTAGCCTGCGCCCTCGAGCAACTATTAGCTCGAGGCGTGCACCGGGGCGCGGCCGGGTACCATTTGGGGCCGGGTACAACTTGGGGCCGGGTACCAATTCGGGCCGGGTGCCAGGTTGGGCCGGGTGCCACTTGGGGCCGGATGCCAGTTGCGAACCACGCACCGAGGGTGGAATGGGCCCAAAAAGGGGAGGGGGCAGGGCCGCATCCCCCGCGGCGAGGGACTGAACAGCCCGCGCTATGCGGCTGAGCTGCTGGTGTGAGCAGGCACGCCCACCCCGTGCCGAGCTGCGGACGCAGCACACCTAGTCGACGCAGCTCGGTCGTCACTCCGGCCTCACCGTTGGACGCTGAAGCTCATGTGCTCAACCCCACACTGCCAGCACCTCACACGGCGCCTGGCGCCCCGGCCCACGGTCGTCGCCGCCCTCGCTGTGGGGGCATTTGCTGCAGTTGCTGGCCGAGGCGCAGGGCCTGGGACCCTGGGCGTTGCCGGTCGCAGATTGCTATCCCGTTGGTTTACCTCGCGGTCTGGGGCAACTAGTGCGTTCTCTTTTGGGGTCGAATTAGAGTACCACCTAGTGTATGTCGACGTGTCCGGTGCCCCTGTTCTTGCCCGGACCCAGATGCTGGACAAGGCGCGGGGCCTAGCAGGGGGCGGCGGCGCGGCCGCGTCGCTGCCTGAGGGCCGGCTGCCGGCGCCCGGCAGCTGCAGCCCCAGCGGCCAGTGGGCGCCTGTGGAGCAGGAGAAGGTGCAGGAGCGGCTGTGCGGCGGCTGCAAGAAGCTGTTCCACAAGGTGCGTGCGCGCGTGGAGTACATACGGAACAGGGGTACGACGGTGTACGGCATGTCGTACGGTAGGTCCCCAGGCTCATGGCCGCTGCCGTTTGTTACAGGCGAGGCGGACGAATGCAACACCAGGCTCCCCCATGCTCACGAAACCCACGCCCGCAGGCCCAAATGTGCAGCCGGTGCCGGCAGGTGGGCTGAGGGACACACGCATGATCGTGCGGAACTCAAGAACCCTGTTCTGTTGGCACGAATACTACTGTGGCCTCACTGCCTACAATATCTAAACATAGGGCCGCTTCCTGGTATCCGGGCGGGGTTGGGGTGGGGCTGCATCGTACGCAAGCGCCGTGCGACGTTGCCCAGGCATCTCCACGCTTGGGCTGAAGCACGCGCTGCCTGACGTTCCTGGTGTGACCTTTGTCCTTGCAGGTGTGGTACTGCAGCCGAGATTGCCAGGCGGCCGACTGGAAGGCGGGCCACAAGACGCAGTGCGCCAAGCTGGCGGCGGAAGCGGCGCTGGCGTCGGGGGCCGCGGGGCGGGGCGCCGAGTGAGCTGGCGAACGAGCCAGGCGGATGGGCCTCTTCGGCGTTTGTATGGAGTTCATAGGTAGAGAATGTCGTAACTCATCGGCTACTGTAGAAGGGGACGCGTGAAGAGGGCGCTGGGGGCCGTGGGATGGGCCCTGGTGGACCGGGGGCCGTGCCTGGGGGTTCCTCAGCAGGACCTTGTACGGGCAACTGCATGGGGAAGCCCTGCGGACGCGATCATCAAACCGGTGTGCTGTGCTGTAAGGCAAGAATAGTTGCTAAAGCTCATTACTGGCTGCGATTGGCTGTCGCACGCTGGTCGCTTCAACATAAAGTTTACTCATCGGCTACCACAAACGATACATTCCTGATAAAGAGAAGATAATAGCATGGCCAGCACGTCAACAGGCAAGCTCCAGCGGCAACGCGGTTTCTTGACGCTTGAGCAGTTGCGAGATGCAATGCTGGACGCTCTTGGACGCCAGGCGCGTGCTTTTGGCAGGCAGACGCCTCAGACGCAGAGTTGGAGGCTGCCTTGGACGACATGGGCTTTGGGCAAAGGGCCTTCAGGCTGGCCCCCGAGCGGACACCGGAGGGCCTGTATGGCAAGGTCGAGGCTGCACATAGGACGTGGCGATGCGAGCAGACGCACAAGGCATCGGAGCTCTTCCAAAAGGCGTGGGTGAGGAGAGGGAACCGGACCAGGTTGCTCGGCGTTCGGTAGGTTGGGCGGAAGGTGGCAGGAGGGGCTCGGTTGCTCCCCAGGCGCCACGTCACACCTGTGCTATTCCTCTCGGTCCTGCCCGCGCAGGAAAAGCTCAAGCCCATTGCTGAGGTATGATAGCTGGCTTGCGCTCCCCTCACGACGAGATGCCGTGGCTCACCCCGCCGCTTGCACCAGATACGCGCCGCAGAGCGCAGACTCTCCTTACCCGCCGCTCCCATCGAACCGGCGCCCCCGCAGGACCGGTGGGACGAGGACCGGGCGTACTCGGGCCTGGCACTGATGCTCAAGGGCGTGTACGAGTGCCAGGTACGCCAGTCGTGCCGCCGCCTCAGCCATGCCCACGGACAGACCTGTGCTAGCGGGCAAGCCAGTGTACGCGACCCCAAGGCACATACTTGTCACCGTCGCTGCGCCGCTGCTGCTGCAGGGCTTCGCAATGGTGCCGTCGCTGCTGCTGGCCCACCTCGGCACCGTGATGGGCATCGCAACGGAGCGCCGGCCGTACACCACCGTTGGCGGCCGCCGTGTCCAGGTACGGCACTGTACGACACCGTGCCGTACCGCGTCGGCGCCGCCCAGGCCGCAGCAGTCAATGCGTCTGAAATGTTGCTTTCCGACAGCTAGCGGCATCTGTAGCTAGGCCTGGCCCAGGCGCGGCCGCCAGGGGCCGTTATCGTGCCACTGTCCTCTGGTGCCACTCGGCCCTCTAGTCTCACAATATCGGCGCTTCGGCTCGATGAAATACTATGCCGGTATCGAATTTGTCGACTCAAGCAGAAGGGCGGATGCCACTGCCATTCCGGCGCAGGGGGAGACCAGCCTGGCGCGGCTCGGGGTGCGCGTGGCAGCCAACTGCTGCTTCCGCACCGCACTGCTGGATACCAAGTCCGCCAGCGTGGAGGATCTGCCAGCCCAGGTGCAGTGGGCCGCTGCGCCGTGTCGCACGCAGCTGCTCGACTGTACTACGCATCGCGCCCACGTTACCCACATGGCTTAGGGCAGCATCCACTGTTGCATCCAGCTGCATGTCATCAAGATGACCTGGCACCAGCCCTCGTGCCTTAGTAAGAGTCCGTAGACGGAGGAGTCGATCTGTAACTCATCGAGCACAGGCCGCGGCGACTCCGTGGCCCTGTGCACCGCCCCGCATCCGTAGACGAGCGACCGCCCATGCTCACAGCGCCGCTGTGCCAGGCCTGCTGTTGCGAGCTCCCCACGTTCCCGTTGTTTTCGTCTCCGCAGGTTTCGAGCATGGGCGGCCAACTGCTGGAGCACCTGGGGGGCCCCGAGCGGGCGGAGCACAACCTCACGGCCGCCGAGGCGCGGGCGCTGGCTGCGCTGTCGCAGGGCGCGTCGCGGGAGCTGATCGAGTCGTCGCCACTGCACGTGGCGGCCATCTATGAGCTGCGGCAGGTGGGGCGGAGCTCGACCCCACACAGGCGACGGCTGTACGGCCACATGACACATCCCCACTGCAGCATGCGGCGCCGAGCGCGGGGCTCGCGATGCAAGGGGTCCGCACACGTCCGTACACGACCATGCATGTCCGTACACGCAGGCCCAGTACGACATCGACCTGCGCATCATCAAGTGGGTCACCAACTACTGCCTGGCGCGGGCTCACAAGGAGGTGCGGTTGCGCCTTGGACGGAAGGCGGTGCCACCGTTGCTCGCGGCCTTGCGCGGCGCGGGCATCCCCAGCCGCGAGCCCGGATGGGGCCCCCTGGCGCCGTCCCCTGGTGCCGTCCTTGCGCGTGTCTTTCCCGCTACGCCATGTGGCGGCTCTTGCCAGGCCTCAACGCCTAGCCGATGAAGACTATAGCGCCTATCGAGTTGAGTCGTCGACGTATTGATGTAGTGGTGTGAGAACCGACGGCTGGTTCCCGCATGGTGCTGCTGTGCCCACGTATGGTAGACCTACGGACGGCTCATGTCGGAGGCCACCAAGCCCGGCAGCGGCCAACTGGACCAGGAAGCCGCGGCCACCTCGGGCCCGGCCGCCGTGGCGCACGAGGCCTGGCGGAGCGCCTGCAGGTACGCGGCGGCGGCCGTGTGCGCGTTGCCCGGCTGCAGTCCACGAGGTATAAAACAACGATACCTCCATCGCCTGCTTTGCATATCTATCTTCCAAGGTATCCCGCTGTCAGGCGGCGCGGCAAGGATGCTATGGCCCGCCCTATGCCGCAACGAAGTCGCCTCTGCAGCCTGGGTTGTGCGCCTCCTCGCTCCGGCGGCGCCGCCCCCATGTGCCACCTGCCTGCTCGCATGCCTGCCTGCCAGCCCACCCGCCTGCCTGCCTGCCGCCGCAGGGCCATGTCGGCGCTGGACGGCGGCATGCCCATCTCGGCCTTCATGGTGGCTGAGTCGCTGCTCGCCCTGCGCCACAACAGCCAGCCGGCGTTCGATGCGATGTGCGCCGCGGCTGCGGTGAGTGTGCGCTGGGCCTTGTGCGCCGTGTTGGGGAGCACAAGCGGCATAACGTGCGGCACCCAGCCGTCGGGTGCTGCGCGCCCTGGCCGCCTGCGCGACACGTACGACTCCACACTTACAGGGCGTGCCGTGCGGGTCGTGTTTACTAATTTCCCTTATCCTAAACATACGGCCATGCACGTACACACGTACTAATAGCAAACACGACATCCACGCCTTGCCATCAGCCGCGCCTAGCCGCTCCGCGTGCAGGGCGCTGGCCCGCTGTGATGCCGCACCTCTGTGCGCTCCACACCCCACACATACCCTCGCCGCCCTCCCCAGGCCGCCACCCGCCGCGGCGACGACCTGGTGGCCAACCTGGCGCATCTCAACGTGGCGCACATGCTGGTGCAGGGCGCGACCGGCCAAGACACGTTCGCGGAGGCGGAGGTTCAGGCGGTGAGGCCAGGGGCGGCTTGGCGGAGTGGCGGCGCGGACGGAGCACGCGTGGCGGACGGTTGGAGGGATGTGCGGGTGAGGGATGAGATAGGAACCACGCGTTCGTTGGAGGTTGGGGTGTGATGGGCGTGCGCTGCCGGAGGGTGCGCAGCTGGGGGTGGGCGCGAGGGGACGGGAGCGTGGCGCAGCACAGGGGGCATGGCGATGGGGGGGGCTGCGCTCGGTGCTTTTGACAAACTCCCCGCCGTGTGCGTGCTCCGTTCCGCCGCAGGCGCTGGACGCGGCGTCCGAGCAGCGCGCGTCGCTCAAGCGCTGGGGCGGGCACCTGGCAGTGGAGGCGCGCGGCAAGGGCATTGTCAAGTACATCCAGCAGGTGCGGCCGTGGTGTAGTGCCGTAGTCAATAGGGTCAATGGAGTCTATCGAGTTGAACCGCAGAACGTGTCAATAAAATCAATGTGAGGCACGTCAGACAGGTGCGGCCGCGGCCTGGGGGCCGGGGCTACAGCATCCGGCTTCTAGCATGCAACCCGCTCGACGTGTCGGGCGCACTTCCTTGTTTGGTCTTTCCTCTTGTGACTGCTTCCACTGTCTCTCCCTGCAACCTCGGCACCAGGCGCTGCAGCAGGCGCGCGCTCTGCGGGCAGAGGCGGAGGCCCGTGGCGCGGCCGCGTCGCTGCCCGAGGGCCGGCTGCCGGTGCCCGGCACCTGCAAGCCCAGCGGCCAGTGGGCTCCCGTGGAGCTGCACCAAGTGCCGCAGCGGCAGTGCGGCGGCTGCAAGCGGCACTTCCACAGGGTGAGCGCGCGCCGCCCCCTGTACCGTACAACGACTGTGTACGGCTGTACGTCAGCATGCCCGCTGCCGTGTACGGCAGTCTGACGCGGACGCCACAGCCACGCGCGACTTGACGGTGCTGTCCCTGTGGGGCCCAACCCCCACGCCCGCAGGCCCAGATGTGCAGCCGGTGCCGGCAGGTGCGCTAGGCCAGGGCGTGTGCTGGTTGATATCTGCGCAGCCTAGGAGCGCTGCGTAACACCTCCGGGCGGGGTGGGTGGTTGCGCTTGGCATGCGTTCATCTCATGCTCCATGCACAATCGCGGAAAGGCTTGCAGGGCCTCCTCCCCTCGTCATGGCAGCACGACGCGCTGCTTACCAGGTGCACGGGGCGCCCTTTGACCTCGCAGGTGTGGTACTGCAGCCGAGATTGCCAGGCGGCCGACTGGAAGGCGGGCCACAAGACGCAGTGCGCCAAGCTGGCGGCGGAAGCGGCGCAGGCGTCGGGGGCCGCGGGGCGGGGCGCCGAGTGAGCTGGCGAACGAGCCAGGCGGATGGGCCGCACCGGCAGCCCGCCGGGCTGGGCGTGTTGTGGCAGGATGACTGTGGCAGGGCATATTGTTGGGAGATGCTGTGGGGGGCGGAGCTCGATGGGGGGAAACCTGGTGGCGGGGGATGGGGTGCGCTGCGGCCGGACCCCGGCAGCTGCAGAGGAAGCCCCGACCGAAGGCGAACGCATGCAGTTGCCTCGCGAGGAAGACATTCCGAACCGCTCGGCCTGCAAACGGGAGCGTGTATCGATTGTAATGTGCATGCGAGCAGGCGTGCATTGCTCGTGACTGCGACTCCTACGCGTACGGGTGTGCTTACCGTGAACCATCCCCTACTTTCGACCCACCCCCACTCCTAACGCAGACCGTCTTCAACCACAGTGACCTCTCCTTTCCAAACTATTCCCATATGCACTATCTACCTGTCACGCTCCAGCTTCCGAGCGCCATCACTTACGCTTCCGCTGCCATGTCGCGGTGTGGCTCAAGGGAATAGACTCAAGTTCCAAGATGAAGGCATTCCTCTGTTGTGCGCGGCCTAGGGCGCGCGAGGATGGCGACTCCATCGCGGGACCTTCCTGGCATCCGTCGCGGACCATGCCTGCAATCATGGGTAAGTGTTATTTACATGCTTACATTTTCAGGGCGCTAGTCCGCCGGCGCTACCGTCCGCATGCGGAAGGTAGCTGCAGCGGCTGCTCCTCGCAAAGGGGCTAGCAGCTTCCTGTGTTACGCTAAGCGTACACGGGATGCAGGGCCGTGGTCCGCCCCACCCTGACAAACCCCATCCGTGCGTTGACCGGCAACCGCAGAGAGCTGCGCCCCCTGTGATGCGCTCACGAACACGACGCCTGCTCAGATGCTCAGTACAGAATTCCGGCCGTGGCGCGTAGCAAATTCGCAGGTTCGCAACGTGCCGCACACTGCGCTCCCCCGAGCTGCGCCTCTTCAGGGTGCCGCACACCGCATTTCTCCGAGCTGCGCCTTGGGCATAAGTGTCCCGCGTGCGTCCCGCGAGGGGCGTCGTCCGTTGTCGTGCAACTGGTGCTGCGGCCACCTGAGAGCAACTCCTTTTCTTGAAGCGCCTGCGGCCCCTTCCCGGCCTTGATGTACCTTGCAGGACCAGGAGCTGCTGCAGGCTATTGGCCCGGAGGCGCTAACTCCCCTCGGAACGCTGGGCGAGGGTGCATATGGCTGCGTGGAGCTGTGCCGCATCTCGGTCCCCGCTGGGCTGCTGCTGCACACGCAGCACACGACGGCCCACAGCCTCGTCTCGCAAGAGATGGGGGACGCGCTGCGTTCCCCTTCCACCTGCACAACACCAGCTGGAGGCCCGGACACGGTCGCTGGGCGCTTCAGCATAGACGACGGCAATACTGCGGCGAGCGCGCGGCGCAGCAGCCTCACCGTGGCAGTCGGCAACGCGCACATGTCCCCGCTAGCCTCGGCGTCGCCTTCCGCGTCGCCGCATCCCTCCCTGACCTCGCCACACTCCTCGGCGCGGCGCCTCCAGCTGACCGGCGACAGCGCGCATGCACTGTACCTTGGCACACGGGGCTCCGCAGCCGGCCTTGCCAGCCCCGCGGGCAGTTGCGTGCCGGCGCTGGAGGACGCCGTCAGCCCCACGCGGTCGGCTCAAGGCCTGAGGAAGGCCTCCTCGGTGCCCGGCCTGCCCGACGACAACATCGCGGACCTGGCCGCGAGCGCCGATTGCAGGTGCGGCCCGCGGCGCCAAACTTTGCAACCCGGCAAGCGGCGCGTGTTGAAGTCGAGCTCAGCCGGCCAGGCCAGGCCAGGCGCATACAGCCATACGCCCTTCACACGTCACGCCTAGCCTCACACCTTCAACATCATGAAGGTTGTGTATTACGGTCCCTTGCCCACAGGGAGCTGGTCGTGGCGGTCAAGCGCATCGAGTACCAGGGTGGCCGCGGTCGCGACGGGGACGGCGCCCCGACGCGCCGCGGCCCTAGCCGCACGCGCCTCAGCCGGATGCAGGTCCGCCTACCAAGCCCCGGGGGATAGGAAGCAAGGGCGAGCACAACTGACACTGCGACTGCAGTTCCTGCTGCTTACATGGGTCGCTGTGCCCCGCTTGTCTCCAGCCCCAGCCTGAGCCAGATGCCCCACCGCCCACACTTACAGGCAATTGAGCTGCTGCAGCTGGCGCGCTGCCGCGACTGCCCTTTCATCGTGCGGCTCTTTGGCTGCGTTGCGGACACGCCCCCTGGACCGCGCGCCTCGCTACAGGCGCCGCTCAGCAGCGAGTTGCAGGGAGCTGGCGCTGGCGGTGGCGGCGGCGGCGGGGCAGGACGCCAGCGGCGTCTGAGCTCGCCAGCGCTGGGCCCCGCGCCATCTGGCGGTCTGGGCGGGATGGGCGCCCTGTCGTCGCCGGGCGGCTGCAAAATCGTCATGGAATGGGCTGAGGGCGGCGACCTGGGATCCTTCCTGCAGGTGCGCAGCCCGTGACGGGCCACTGGCCGGCGCGGTGGGCAGTCCACGGAAGGGCACGGGCCCTGCCGATGGCGTGGATCTAATGCAAGGCGCGGTCCCGTCCCTGGTGCGGCGCAGGCCCTCGACGCTCGGCGAGGGCCCTGCAGCTCTCCCTCGCACGAGCGGCTCCTCATGAGCGAGGCGTCGGCGCGCTACTACTTCGCGTGCTTGCTGGAGGCGCTGACCTTTCTGCATGGCAAGGGGCTGATGCACAGGGGTGAGGCGCCCCGCCCCGGGTATGGGCCGTTGGCGGGGTGTTGCCTCCCCGGTTCGCATCAAGGATCGTACCTTCACTGATGCCGCCCCCCCCCCCAAATTCTTCCTCTCGCCCTTGCTGTCCATGGCTACGCGCAGACATCAAGCCCGCAAGTAAGGGGGCTTGGTCCGAGGTAGCGGCTGCGGCGCCTCGTCTACTCTCGCCTGCGCGTATCCTCACGGGTACTGAGCTTCCCCGTGTTCCATTGCCGCGACAGACATGCTCATCGCCTCAGACGGCCGTGCCAAGCTGGGGGACCTGGGCATGGTGTGCCACCTAGGGCCGCACGGCGTCGTCGAGGGCAGGGCAGGCACACCGCTGTACATGGTAAGCGGCCCGCAGCGACGCCCGCACCCATGCGAGTCGTTGCTGCGATTGGTAGCCAGCCCTGTGGCCGTATGCGCATATGTATCGCCGGCCGCCGCCCTCCCGCTCGCAGGCGCCCGAGGTGTGGGCGTACGGCACGAGCTCGAAGTACCGCGGGTACGGCGTGACCGCCGACCTGTGGAGCGCCGGCCTGGTGCTGCACGAGCTTCTGACGGGCCACCTGCCTGCGGTGAGCCCTGGGGCCGAGTTGCCCGCGATGCAGGTCGATGCGGGTCGGAGCCGCGACGGCGTGAATGTCAGTCTAAAGGCATTGCAGCGCGTACCTGTACGCGCACGCCCACGGGGATCGAGGCCCTGACTCATGCATGATCCCCACGACCCACAGCCGCACCCCGACGAGTACCTGCGCTCCTCGTGGCGCTTCACGCCGCGGAACGCCGGGCTCTCCCCTCCGCTGCGCAATCTGCTGGGCCGCCTGTTGTCTGTGAAGCCGAGCCGCCGGGCGCAGAGCGCCGCTGAGGCGGCCTCGCACCCCTGGTTCGACGGCTTCGACTGGCAGGTGCGGCGCGCTCGGGCGCTGACATGAGCGGGGCTCGCAGCTCGCCGTTGCGCAATGCGGGGGGCCTCTTGGGATAATGACCGTGGCAGCAGCACACCCACTGGCTGACGCCGTCTGCCCTTGACCGGATGTTTGGGGCGCAGGCACTGCGGGACGGGACCATGCCGGCGCCGTACGTTCCGTCGGAGCACCGCCGTGGGCGCAGTCCCGTGCACGGCAGCTTCAGCGGGCAGCGCTCCCCCGGTGCTGGAGGCGGCGGCGGCAACGGCGGCAGGGCAAGAGGGACGGGGCCGCTGGGTAGCCCGCTCGGCGGCCCGCACTCTGGTGGCCTGCCGCCTCTGCTCGAGGAGGGCGGCGGCAACAAGAGCGCCGGCGGAGGCGGCGCCATGGCCGGCAGCAGCGGCCGGCAGAGCTACGCACTGGCGCCGGCCGGGCCGAGGGTCTCGTACCCTCTTTCCGGCGCAGCTTCGCCCGGGGGCCGTGTGCCGTCGGGCGCTCCCTTGTACGGCCTGCGTGGCAGCGCCGCAGGCCTACCGCCCCGTGGCAGCAGCCCCGCCAGCGGCGGTCGTGCTGCAGCTGCACCCTCGGCAGCCTCCCCGCTGCGCACCTCGACGTCTGCGTCGGCGTCTGCGTCGGCGGCCCCCAGCCCCCGGCCATGCACCCCGTCCGCGCCGGTCTCCCGGGCCAGCGTGGAGTCCTCGTGCGAGCTGCCCTGCGGCGTCCTGGGTCGCTACGGCGCGAAGGCGATGGCCCAACAGCCTGGCGCTGCGGCGGGCGCCGGCTGTGGCAGCCCCATGCCGATGCCCGCGGCAAGCGGCGGGGGCCTGACGGGCTGGCTTGTGGGGATGGCGCCAGGCGATCGCCCGCTGCGGTCATTCCAGCCCGCCGCTGCTCTTCAGAGCCGCCGCACGCAGCCGCCGCACCGGTCTTCGTCCGCGTCCGCCGGCCGGCCGCGGTATCACCGCACGGCCAGCGACAGCGCCGGCGCGGCGGCAGACGCCCCAGCCAACATGCTAGCGCCGTCCTTCCTGCAAGGCCTCCTGGTTCCCTTCACCTCACCGTTTGCAGCGTTCGGTGGCTCGCTCGCTTCCAGCGCGTCCTCGCTGACGTCCACAATTTCAGTCTCCCGCGCGCCAATGTCCACCTCGGAGCCGCCAGCCGGTGCGCTGGCGGGCCGCCATATATTGCTACCCGCTTCCCTGGCGGCTAGCTCCGGATCCGCAACCAGCGGCGCTGCGCCGCCCAGCGGCTGGTCGCGGCTGTTGCGGAGCCCAACACAAGGTGGTGGTGGCGATGGCGCCGCGCTGTCACCAAGGGACCTGGGGCCGGTGTCCGCTGAGGGGCGTGCGAGCGGTCTTGGCGCTGCGGCGCGCCAGTCAGGTGCGTTGAGTGTCCACTGTGTCCGCCGTTTGCAAGGCTGCATACGATCCTGCTCTGAATTGTCTGAAGGACCATGTACCAAAGTACGATAGCTGAGGCCTGAGGGACGCGGCTGACTGTTGCCCCCGTCCCTCCAGGTGCTTGGGTGGCAGGCATGCTGGCAGACGCTGCTTTCGTTGCAGCGGCCCTGCCGGAGCGCCTGCAGGCCGCAGCGGCCGCCGCCATTGCCGTTGCTGCTTCGGCGGCCACCGGCGGCAACGGTGCAGCCATCGGCGCCCAGGCTGAGCCCAGCAAAGCGGAAGGCGCCGAGGCGGCCTTTGCCGACTTGCTGCGCAAGAGCGCTAGCACGATCGCTCACGGCGCGCCAGCGCCTCGGCTGTCCGAGCTGTGCGTCAGCTGTGGTCCCGATGAGCCGGCCACGGGTGTGGTGATGCTGCACGTGACGAAGGGCGTCGCCGGAACCGCGCCGTCGGGCGTCATCCTGCTCGATGCCGCCGATGCGGCCCCGGCGCAGCCGTCGCCGAGCGGCGCTGATAGTGTCGAGTGCCAGGCCGCGGCACAGCCTCAGCAAAAGCCGGAGCTGGTGCCTGCGCGGCCGCGGCACCGCGGCCCCACGGACTCGTTCAGCATCCAGGACCCGTACCCTATGCTACCCAACGACGGAGGCAGCACCTGTGCTCTGACGGCGGCTGGCGGCTCCTCAGTGGTCGCAGCCATGGCTGCGGCCGCCGCTGAGCCGCCGCCTGCCGACCCCGCTGCCAGGGACGGCAGCCCCGCTGCGCATGGCCCGGAGCGCAGCGCAGGGGTCCTGTGTGCAGCACAGCACATAGTCCCGACCGTGGTACTCAACCTAGCTGCCGCTCCCGGCCACTCGCGCGACCGCAGCTTCAGCTTTGACATCGGCGCGCTGCTCACGCCGCACGGGCACTGCGGCGGCAGCCCGTCGCAGCTGGCGGCTGCAGGCGGCGAGGGCCTGGCTCAGCTGGAGGCGGGGCCCTTCCGCCACCAGCGCCACCCCAGCGACTACCATGGCCTCTCCTGCATGGACGCCATCGCCGAGGCGGACTCCCTGTCAGGCGCCAGCTCGTCGGAGCCGAGCCCCGACGCCGCGCGTTCGGCGGCCGCCGTTGCCGTGCAGAGCGCTGGTGTCCGCCGGCGCGGCGCGCCGTCGTGGGCTGCGTCGGCCCGTACCGCGGGCGCCCCCGTCCTGGTGCGCCATGGCTCGGCTGGGGCTCGCAAGGTCGAGCCGGCGGCCGCCGCCCAGTTCTGCGCTGTGCTGGCGGCCATGATCCTGCTGCTGGCGGTGCTGCTGCGGAGCTCGGGTGTGGTGGGTGCCTGATGCGCACCGGCAAAGACGAGGGGCGGTGGGATCAACGGTGTGGCCATGGCGTGCCGCGTACGTAGCTGAGGCAGCTTCTTACGTCATTATTACGTATCCAGCAGCTCCGTGATTACACATTGAACCTAGCCGAACTGTGATTCCATGTGAGGCTGCAGTGTGCGAATTGGTGCTGATGTACCGGTAGGCGGCCTATGACAGTGAGGGGCCGGAGAAGCGCAGGCTTGACAATAATGCAATGTTGGTACCTTGCCACGTCATGGTGGCCGTGTGATCTATCTGTGTTTGCTTTTCTCTGCTGAGCGTGGCGTGGCTCTTTCTCTGCTGAGCGTGACGGGGTCTGTCAAGGGGCCGCATGCGCTTGAGTACGATGGGCAAGGAGTGGGTATGCATGGTTTCGCGTTCGTCATGTGGCAGTTATGGTGACGAGGCGGCGGCTGTAGGCTGAGTTCTGGGGACGAGGGATGCGGGAGGAGGCAATCGTGTACGGGGGTTTCGATGTCGGGCTGGACATCAGTGTTACATTTTTGCAAGTATCGTCACCGCAGTTACCCATCTGGGCATATGTAACAAGGACATCATTGCCTACTGACGTGTGCTTCGGTCTGGACACACACGGCCCGCGCGATGGGGCGCCTTGCCACCTTCCTTTGTTTGCCGTTCGCCAGCCGACAGCGGCGACACAGCTCGGCGGCAAGCTGCAAGCTGCAATGCTGTGCGGTGCGTAAGGCCTGCATATATGTCGAGGTCGCCGGCGAACATGCGACGCGGTGCCGTTCGCTTAAACAGCGTGCCACCAGGCCATAGCCTTCTTTGCTTCACAGCCTCACATCGGGTGGCCGGCCTTGCAGGAGGGAGCGCACGCCTGTCTGGCATCGACGCGCGAAGTAACCGGCGAAGCGGACAGAACTTCTCTGCCGGCGTTAACGCCTGCTGGTGAGCAATGCCCCCGATGCGCCTGCACTTAAACGGCTTTGGTATGCGCGCCGGGTGGCGCTAATGCCCTCCAACCGTGGTGCGCGCAGTATCGGCCGCGTGGCGAGTTTGTTCTTCGCGGTGCGGGCCATCCAACTTCGGCCGCCTGCCCTAACACGCACCTGCTGCTACCCACAGGCTGCAACCAGCCAGCTGAGGCAACGGTCAATCACTCCGATGAGGCGCCGTCACTTCGATGCGAAAACATCGACTGCGGCAGAGTACAACATGCGGCAAAGCGGCATGCGGGCTCCTGCACGGTCCCGCCATCCGGACCCGCCCCGCCAGAGCTCGGGCGCTTGTTCAGCCTGCCGCTGGAAAATGCCGCACCCACCGTACCAACGCCGGCCGCGCTTGGCCTCACAGAGCCTGGCGCCCTCCCTGACGCCGAAGCGAGCACCAGCCAGCACCAGCCAACCGAGCTAGCGCCCGCGGCCCCCAGCATCTGTCCCGAGCAGGTAACATACAGCAGCGAGGGCATGGACGCGCGTGCTACGCAGGCTCGTTGCGCTGCTGCCACGTCCCTGTGGCCGCACCCCGAACGCAACGCCTTCCCACGCCGCCCCGACCATCGCAGGTTGCTGTGGCGCTAGAAGATTCCGACGTTGCCGCTGCCGCGGCGCCAGCCCCTCCGCCGGCGGCCGACGCTGACGCCATGTCCGCAGCCGTCCCCGTCCCGGAGCCACCTCCCACGCCGCGCCCTGACTGCTACGAGGCCTCGGTCGCGCGGCGGGTCGAGGACTGGGTGGCGCGCTCAGTCGCCACGGTCGTCACCGAGCCGCAGGTCGCCCGGCTCGGCGCCCCTGGCCACGCCGCTGGCCTGACCATCGCGGCCAGGCAGCCGACGCGGCTGCAGGAGCGCCACAGCGCACCCGAGGTGCGGCCGCTCAGGCCCGCCGGCGTGGCCGGGACGCGTAGCCCGCGGTACGGGGCTGAGGCGGCGGGCGCCAGGGCCGGCGGCGGCCGCGGGGGCGAGCGCAGCTCGGCGCCGGCCGCGCTGCGGACGGCCGCCTCGGCCACCCGCCCTGAGCCCAAGCTGACGCCCGCGGCGCTCGCCCGCATCAACACGACCAACCGCGGGTGGGTGTTGCGGGTCGGGTGGCGGAAGCCTTGGGTCTAGGAGTTGCGCTGAGGTACCGGTACCGGCGCAGCCTGGGGCCGTCATGGGGTGCGTCAGCCAACTCCCCTCCCCCCACCAACACACCACATGTCTGATTCCTGGCTGCGTACTCAAAACCATGTGCCACCTGCGGCCGCAGCCTGAGGACGTGCGATGGCGAGGCGGCCGTGCAGGCGCTGGCGGCAGGACCCAATGGCAGCCCGACGGCGGCGCGGCTGCTGGGCGAGGGGATGCTGCTGGCGGCGGCGCTGAGTATGACACGCAACCGGGCTCGCATCTTGCCCGCGCCCAAATGACCAAGCGGTCGGGCGGCTTGGGGGACCTGAGGGACCAAGGTGCGAGCCCTGGCGCGCAAGCCATCGGCCGAGACCAAGGCCGCGGGGCTACGGCCGACTCAGACGCTAACCAGCAGCGAGCTGAGCGCCAAGCGGCGCGCGCGAGAGGTGCGGCGGCACGCACGGGCAGCTGCGCCTTGCTGCTGCTGGGTCGGCACCGGGGCCAATGCCGGCGCGCCAGGGTGGGTTCGGTGCCATGGGGTCGCAGTTGGTGGTTGGGCGCTCGTTTGCATTATTGGATGCTGCGGTGACGGAGCAGGGGGGGTTGGGGAGGAGCGAGGCGATACCACGTCGGTACCAGAAGGCGATTCACTGGCGCCTCGGATCAGGGACGCGCAGTGGACGGGCTTTTCATCAAGAGAAGCGCGTCGCTTTGGGAGCTTTTACTGATGTCGAAGTCTTGTGCTGTGCGGCTGTGTTGAGACGTGTTGCGGGTCGCGCCCTGAGAGATGGGTGCATGTGGCGAGCCCGTTGCCGCTGATCGCCTGTTTATTTGTTTATTGATCCACGCGCTGCATCACAACTGCGCCATGTGTGCAACGCGCTTGGGACTGCTGCTGATCTTGAGGCAGGTGCGACGGCCGCGGCTGAGGGTGGCACTGCCGGGGTGACACTGACGAAGGGCATGGACCTTGTTGAGGCTGCGTACTGCGGCGGCGCTGGCGGGATCGGGGCTTGCGGGGCTGGGGCTTGGTCCCCTTGTCCTACGGACGCCGGAGAGGGTAGCTACAGCAGTGTCGCGCGACGTGTGCTGCCTGCAAGTGTGCGTCGGGGCTGCAGCAGAGGGCTGCGGCGACCGTGTCCGCGGCTCCCCCTGCGGCCCAGCCAAGGCATCGCAACGTGAGCAGCAGTTGGGCCCTCTGATGCGGAGTCGGTCAGCGCTGGGGGGGATGGTAGCACTGGGGCCGTAAAGGCGCGCGCAGATGCAGGCAGGCCCGCGGTGCTACGGCGAGGGTTGCCAAATAATTCAAGGAGGCTGGAAGTCCTTGCATGACCCTGCTACCCCGACGCTTGGTAGCAGGGGTTTGTCGAGGTGCAGGGTGCGCGCAGGGGAGTAGGCAGTCGGGGCCGTGCGCAGGGCTGGGGTGCGTTGCCGAAAGTCCCCACATCATCTGAAAGCCAGGCGCGCTGCAATGCCTAATGGATGGGCTTACAATTGATCTCGCGGAAACCAGTACATCCGTCCGTGCGACGCTCCCTCGTAGCCTGGCGTCTTTTTGTTGCCGGAGCTCGAGTTGCTCTGGTTGGCCTTCGTGGCCGCCGGTCGTGTCGGGGCAAGTCGTGTGTGGCACAATCACGTAAGAGCCGCGTGCTGCAGGGGTGTCAGGGGCTGTCGTGTGCAAGGCGAGGCCGCGGCTGCTGCTAACTTCCCGTTCCATCCTTGGTTACTTCAACATATGCTTCATCTTGAGATCGATACACACGCTGTATCGTGTTTACAACATGTCGGAACTGTAATGGCGCATGCGCTGGCGATGCTGGAGAGCCGTGTGGAGAGCCGCGTGGGGCTCGCTCCCGCCCTCCTCGGCGCGCGGGCAGGCCTGGCACGGGCGGGGACACTCCACCCCTCGTGCGACATTGCATTTATGGGAAGCCCTGGTGCAGGTGTAAGGCGGCTGCCACAAACACCGAAGACGGCGCATTGAGGAGTGTCGCTGTAACCACATTCGCTAACTTTCTACGGGAAGCCCTGCTGTCGTCAACAACGCTACATGATCCGCAGAGGATGGAGCGCTTGGGCCGCGTCGTGGGGTGGGATTGCTTAGGTGGTGGCGTGAGGGTCCCTACCCTGGTGATACGCTGTTGACAAAGTGGTTCGTTCCTGCCCCGCCTTCCTGGGCCCCGGATGCGCCGTCACCTCCTAGCGCTGAGAGGCGCGTTAAGGTGGTGCCGTGGATCGATGGTGCCTGTGAATGTCTGCTGGGACCGGTGGCGGCCGCTAGCAGTGACCGTGCGAGCAGTGTCGCAGCGTGGGCGTTGCTTGCACGACCCAGTACAGTAAAGAGCTACTGGGGCTTCCCACGCTGCAGGCGCTGCGACGGCAACTCTTCGGCGACTGTGCTGTGCGTGAACGCGCTGCGGAGCAGCTGCTGCAATGCAACGGCTGCGCGCGCCGGCCTCTGCTTGGCCATCTGCCCGTCCGCGGCGCCTGAAGATGTTTACAGCGCTAGCACGATTCGGCCGTATTGGGCCGTACAGCTTCGGTTAGGCTGTCGCGCCGCACTGTCGAGCTTCTTAACCATTTCAAACCAGCCACTCGGCCCTAGTCGCTGCACATACTTTATCCCAGTGACACCGCCATCGGTGCGGCATAGGTTCTTCGTAACACGCGGATGGGCAGGTTCAGTTTACTATTCTGCGTAACGGGTGGAGGCATGAAGGAGGCCGCAATTGAAAGTGCAGCCTCGCCTTCTGAGGTGCGTTCATCGGCGGCTAGGCGCGGTCTTGCGATGACTGGATGCCGGCAGCGAGAGCATGCCAGTGACGCCCATGGCACCCTGCGCCTGTATGACGTGCTTCCAATGAATCGTGCTACTCACAGGTACCGCCAGAACCATCGACTTTAGGCGTTGGTTGCGCCGACGAAAACATCGCCGGGCCGCCGGTGCCATCGCCGCCCCATTCTGCAGCGCTCTCAGAGGAAGGTAGGCAGAATCGCCATCTTGTCGCCTGCATTGCTGCATATGTCCCAGCCCCCACGGGCTCCTAAGAAACCAGCTGATCGTAACCAAAATGCAAAACCTGCCACTTGGCGAGTTCCCGAGCGGTTGCAAAGCCCAGTTGCGCAACGTACCATAGTAACTTTTAACCCTTGCGGCTTGCCTCTTGCCCCATGCCATTTGAGCAGGAAGTATTGCGCAATGGGCCCTGGGTGACAGCGACTTCGGTGACGTCCTGCGCGACGCTCGACACAGCCTGTTCGACAATCCGGCTTATCGACAATCTCTCGCTGGCCGCTCCAGCGCGCCAGAGTTGTACAGAGGAAGGTCGTCGGCCTATGCCCCCCAGGATAGCGCGCCCATCGAGCACATCTACGCGCGGTCTGGCCGGCCCGTTGCTCACGGCCTGTCTGAGCCCGGCTGTGCTCCCGCGCCTTGCGCCGCTCTCGATACGCCCGATAGCTCGGCGCGCAGCAGCAGGTTGACACCGCAACGCCCGTCGCTATTGATCCTCTCACCGGCCACAACCGCAACACCACCAAGGCCCTCGCAAGCAGGAAGCAGCATCGGCCTGCTGGCTGGCGGCTCCAGCCCCACCGGTGCCACCTCGAGCGCAGGCCGCGCGCCACGCACCTTCGACGACGCCACCACCGCCAGCTCCGCCAGCCTCAGCGCCCGCGACGACCTGACGTTCTGCGCAACCGCCTCCGGCGACTTCCTGCTGCGCTTCCAGTCGCTTCAGCTGCGTGCTGTGCAGCGCACGCAGGCCTGGGTGGCGGCGCTGGCCATCCCGGAGGCCAATGCCGAGGGCGAGGGCGAGAACGGCGACGGCGACGTGGACCACGAAGACGAGGAGGCGCAGGGCGGGCCGCGCCGCTCGGCGACGGCGCCGCCGCGGCTCCACGCGGCCGAGGCGCCGCGGGCACAGCCGGAGCGCAGCAGCGACCCCACGCCGCTGCGCTCGCAGCGCAGCACCGGCGGCGCGGCGTACGCCGGGGAATCCGACCGGGCCGCCGGCGGCGCCAGCGCCGGCGCCACCGCCGCGGCGCCACCGCGGCGCCGCACCGTAACCTGGGCCGAGCTGCCGGAGACGCCACTGCGGCACGAGCGCAAATCCGCGCCGGCGATGCTGGTCAAGGCGACTGCGGCGGCGCTGGCGGCAGCGGCGGCGCACGGTACCGGGGCGCGCCACCGCAGCTCGCCGGCGGCGCACCCGCTGCGAGTGACCACCAGCGGCCGCGGCGCACAGACGTGCCGCGGCGCCGCGGCGCTCGAGTCATCGGGGTCGTTAGCACGGCAGCGGCCCGTGGGGAGCAGCCTGGTGTCGGAGGGGATGCTGCTGGCGGCGGCACTGCGCCTGGCTTCGGGCGTGCGCGCGCCCCGCTCGGCGTTGGGCAAGGCCGCTCGCGGGTTGCGAAACAGCCGCCGCGTGCACCCGCAGGGGCCTGAGATGCAGGGAAAGGGAAGCGAGCAGGTGTGGCCGTGAG
>BDDC01001359.1:0-14127 GCA_001662425.1 Chlamydomonas sphaeroides
CCCTCCCCCCACCCCCCCCCAAAAGGTGCTGCACATGTCGCCCGGCTCCACCGAGTCGGGCGCCTCCCGCCGCTCGCTGCTGGCGCTGCTGCGCTCGCCCGAGCTGGCCGCCTGCCGCAGCGTGCTGGTGTACGTGGCCATGCAGTGGCAGGCCGACGAGACGGCGGCGTGGCTGCAGAGCGGCCAGGGCATCGCGGCGTCAGCGTACCACGCGGGTGCGCGCGAGGAGAGGGGAGAGGGAGGAAGAGGGGCTTGGCGCTGGGTAGTTAGTTGGGGGGCGGGCAACCGGACCTGCGCGTGGCTGTGCTCCGGCGCCCCCGGGGATGGGCCCTCGCAGCCGCAGCCGCGCTGCGGCACGCACCCACCTCCCATCCCCCCCTGCAGCCCACCTCCCGTTCCTTCCCTCCCGCCCTCCCCCGCCCCCAGGCCGCCCCCTGCACGAGCGCTCCTCCGTGGCCGCCTCCTTCCTGGCCGGCACCACCCGCGTGGTGGTGGCCACGGTGGCCTTCGGCATGGGCGTGGACCACCCGGGCATCGGAGCGGTGGTGCACCTGGCCATGCCGCGCAGCGTGGAGGACTACGTGCAGCAGGCAGGGGCAGGAGGGGGGAGGGGGGAGAGGCAAGGGGGGAGGGGAGGGCGATGACGGGTGAGGGGTGGAGCGGCCTGTCCCTGGCCGGGGCATGGCCCCGCCGGCTGCGCCGGCCCTCTTTGCCTCGCCCACGACCCACGCTCCCCGGCCCCCGGCCCCCGCCCCCAGGCCGGCCGCGCTGGCCGCGACGGCCGCGAGGCGCACTGCTACCTGTTCCTGGACAACCAGGTAGGGGGAGGGGGAGATGAAGGGAAAGGAGGGGAGGGAGCAGGAGGGGAGGGCAGCTCGGAGGGGGGCGCTGGGCACGTGGGCAGGACTGCAGGGCGGGGGAGGGGGGGAGAGAGGCGGGCCCTTGGCTTCCTGCGTTCCTTCCCGACCGCCCATGGCCCCGCCGCCGCTCAGGCCCTGCCTTCCCCCGCCCCGCCTCCGCCCCCCCCCCACTACAGGACTACGTGCGCTTCCGCTCGCTGTCCTTCTCCTCCTCCTGCGAGCGCTCCTCCGTGGAGGCCTTCCTGCAGCGCGTCTTCGCCCCGCAGCCGCTGCTGGGCGAGCAGCAGCAGCAGGGCGGCCCCGGCCCCGGCCAGGGCCCCGACGGCAGCCGCAGCTCGTTCGGGCTGCTGGGCCTGGCCGCCGCCTCCGCCGAGCTGGACCTGGGCGAGGAGACGATGGAGACCATCATGAGCTACCTGCAGCAGGGCCTTGGGCCCGCGGCGGCGGCGGGGCAGGCGGCGGCGGCGGGCCCGGAGGGGCCCGAGGATGGCGGCGGCGGCCTGGCTGCTGGCGGCTACGTCAGCGTGCTGCCCGGCTGCTCCGCCAAGCTCAACGTGTACTTTCACCGCAGCACGCCCGCCGCGCTGGCGGAGCGCTGGCCCGTGGTGGCGGCGCTGCTGGCCACCAAGCCGCGCGTGCACCGGGGCTGCCACAAGGTGCGGGGGGGGACGAGGGGCGAAAAGGGGGGAACGGCCCGGCAGGCGCTGGCAGCGTGCGGCTCTGGGGCTGAGGGTGCCGCGGTGTGCCGCCGACACACGGACCTGCCATGAGCGGTGCCCCCGGCCCCCTCCCTTCTGAAGCCCTGCCCCCGCCCCCCGCCCTCCCTTGCCCCCTGCTTTCCCCCCCGCCCTGGCAGCTGGACATGGCCGCCCTGGTGGCTGCGGGCGACGGCATCAGCAGCTCGCAGGTGCGGGCCAAGGCGCCGCCCGCCGCCGGCCTTGCGGACCCTCTCCTCTGCTGGCTATGCATCACCTCCCTCACCCCGCCTCCCGCCCTCGCCCGCCCGCCCCCAGGCCCTGCGGCAGCTGTCGCAGCTGGCGGGCCTGGGCCAGATCCGCTTCGAGCCGCAGCCCGGCCAGCGCGCGCTCAGCTGGCAGCTGCTGCGGCGGCCGGGCGCGGCCGAGGGCGGCCTGCGGGGCCTGGCGGCGGCGGTGCACGCGCGGCTGGAGGCGCAGACGGCGGCCTCTGCTGCGCGGCTGGACTGCGTGTGGGGCCTCATGGCGGGCGCCTTCGAGGCGGGTGAGCGGCCGACGGCTGGCTGCGTGGAGGGGGGAGCAGGCCCTGGGGTTGGGGGCTGCGCTGCCTGCTCGCCACCCCCGGGGGGCTGTCCCCTCCGCATGCCGCCCCAGCAGCCTGCAGCCCCTGCAGCCCAGCTGCCTCCCACCCCATCCCCCCACCCCCCTCTCCCGCCCCAGGCCACACCTGCGCGGCGCAGGAGGCCTTCCTGCGGCCGCGCATCACAGCGTACTTCGACCCCTCCTCCGCGGGGGCCGCCGCCGGGGGGGCAGAGGGCGGGCTGGGGCCGGACGACGGCGCCGGGCCCAGCGCCGCCGCGCCCGACCCGGCGGCCGCCGCCATGGCCGCACTGCTGCAGCAGCAGCAGGAGCAGGGCCCGGGAGGAGGAGGCGTGGCGGCGGGGCCGCCTCCCTCTGCGCCGCCCGGCTGCCCGCGGTTGCCGCTGGCGGGCCGCTCTGCCTCCCTGGTGGTGGCGCTGGAGGCCTTCCTGGCCAGCACCAAGGCCAGGGCGGGCGCGCTGGTGAGGGGGAGGGCGCGTGGAAGGGGGTGCGCCGGACGGCTGTGGGCGCTGCGGCTGCCCGCCGCCGCTGCCACCCGCGCCACAGCACCTCACGCCTTGCCCCCCGTCCCTTGTTCCTCCCTCTTGCCTCCCCCCCCCCGGCCCCAGTCCGTGCCCCTGAGCCCGGTGGCGGTGGCGCGCATCCTGCACGGCCTGGCGGGGCCCGCCTTCCCCGCGGACGCGTGGCGCAAGACGCCCGAGTGGGGCAAGTGAGGCGCCGTGCCGCCGCGGGCAGCCGGAGGGGGGGGGAGGTGGTGGGGCCCTGCACCGCACCGCTCAGGCAGCCCGCCCGCCCCACCTCCCTGCGCAGCCGCTGCCCCTGCGCTCCGCCCGCCCGTGCGCCCAGCTAGCAGCGCCCTCCCTGCCTCGCGCCACCTCCTGCCCCCCACCCCCCCACCTGCCTCCCCTCGCCCACCTTACCCCTCTCTCCCTCCCTCCCCCTCCCTCCCTCCCCCATTCCTCCCCTCGCAGGTTCAAGGCGGTGGACTTTGCCTACCTGCGCGCGGTGGCGGCCATGGTGCTGGCGCGGAGGGGCGCTGGGGGGCTGGGGCCGGGGGCGCGGCAGGGCGGGCGCGAGGAGGGGGGCGAGGAGGAGGAGGGCGGGCGGCCGGGCGGAGCCGGGCGCAAGCGGCGGCTGGATGCGGACCGGGCGGGGCTGGAGGCGGAGGACGTGTACGTGCTGTGAGGCGGGCCGCAGGCGGGCAGCAGGCGGGCTGGGGCTGGGGGGCTGGGGAGGCGGTGGCTGGGGCCGAGCGCCGGCGCGAGGCGGCCGGACGGCAGGCGGGCGCTGTGCATGCGGGGTTTGCCTTGTGGCCTGCAGGGCAGTCGGCGCTGGTGCTGGTGGTGGTAGTGGCGGTGGCGGTGGCGGTGGCGGTGGCGGCAACCAGTACATGGCGGCGGTGTACAAGGACGTGAGTCTCCCGTGGTGGCGGTGGGTCGTGCTGGCGGCTTGGTGCAGGGGAGGCAGCACGGAGCGATGGTGCGCCCCCGCCGCCAAGCCCGCGAGGCCTCGCTGTGTGCTGCGGCAGGGGGCGGCATTGCACCTGCCACTGCATCCAGACGCTAACCGGTGTAGTCTACGAGTCACCGTGCTGCCGGTACTGGCGATTGTCTACAGTGCCCTACTCTGACATCCGCGCTGGTTCCACAGTACACAGGGCACCTCGTGATGCAGCACGCAAGCCCGACTGCTCGCGCGCGGGCCGACGGAGGCCGGCTGGCGTGTGGGGACAACCAGCTGGGCACGGGGGCGCAAGGGAGGACACGACCTCCTCAGCCTGCGCCTGCAGCAGAGTCCCGCCACACCGGCGCCCACCTACAGCGGGGGCGGGCCCCCGGCGCCGCACCCCTGCCAGGCAGCGGCGCTCGCGGCCCGCCGCTCACGCGCTGCGTGCCTCCCGCTCCTCGTTGCCCGGCCCCCCGGCGCCCCCGCAATGGCCGTGCGCGACTCGGCAAGGGGGCCCGCAGCCGCCAGCACGCCCCCGCCCAGGCGCCTGAGTGCCTCCGCAGCTAGCCCCTGAGCTGCCATGCAAGCTGCGGCGAGCGGCGAGTGGCCCGGGGCGCCACTCGAAAGGCGCACAAGGCGCTGAGCCGACCCGCAAGCCTGCGGGCCGCGCTCCCCTGCTCCCGCCTGCGCCGTGCACCTCCCTACCGCAGCAACGTGCCCTATCCCTTGCTGCCGCCGCCGCCGCTGTCGACCCTGCTGCCGCTGCTGTCGTCCCCTGCCTGCCCGGGGCCGCAGCGGCACTCCCAGCCTTCCCACCGCTACCGCTCGCCATGGCTGTCGTCTTGCGACGCCACTCGCGCCCTCCTGCTCGGGGGTACAACGCACGCCTCCTGCTGCTGCGGAGGATGAGGGCGGGGCTGCTCCTGCCACGCCTCTTTCCCCGCCCTCCTGCTCCCCTGCCCGCCCTCCTGCTCCCCCTGCCCATCCGCGCGGCGCTCCTCCTACTCCCGGCTCTGCGCCCGGCCCTCCGCGGCTGCCGCGCCGGCGATGCCCCGCGCCCTCCGCTTCTGGTGCCTGCACAGTAGCCCCCCGCGCCACTGCTCCACCATCAGCCACCGCGCCACCTTGGGCCCCTGCGGGAGGCGGGAGGCGGGAGGCGGGAGGCGGGAGGGCGCCAGGGTGGAGGCGCGAGCGCAGGGTTGCCGGGAATGCAACGGGGCCCGCGGCAGCGCGACGGGCCGCTGCCCTCTGCCCGGGGGCTGCCGCGGCGCAGCCACCGGTGCTCCGCGGTGCCGACCCTGTCCCCCCCGCGCGCCACGCACTCCTCTGCCGCCGCCCACTGCACGGCCCCGGCCCAGGTGAGCGCTGCAGCGGCCCCCCACCACCGCCCGGCCCACTACCTGCCCACCCGCCCGGCCCGACCCGCCGCGCAACCCGCGGCCTGACCCCCACCTTCATCGTCTTGTGTCGCGTGCGCTCGCCCTCGAACATGCCCAGCATGCTCTCCTTGCGCCAGTTGCCGCGGCAGCCCACCTCCCGGCACCACACGGAGGGCGAGGTGACGTGGCAGTACCAGCCGCCCGCAGGGGGCTCCGTGGCCGGCTGGCCGCCGGGCGCGGCCTCCTCGCCGTCACCATCCTCGCCGCCGTCTCTGGCTTCGGCGTCCGCCTTGGCCTTGGCCTTGGGCTTGCGCTTGGGCTTGGGCTGCAGCGGCTCGCGGCTGGGCCACAGCAGGCGCACCGGCGTGTCGCCGTTGCGGCTGCCCACCAGTGAGGCGCACGTCCACCGGGTCGGCACCACCGCCAGCGCGAAGCAGGGGCGGCAGAGCCAGCTGTAGCAGAACCACAGCCGCGGCTCGTCGGGGCCCGACTCGTGGGTGGGCTCGCCCAGCCCCGCCGCCGCCGCCCGCACCGCAGCCAGCGCCGCCTCGCCCTGCTCCGGCCCGTGCGCCTCGGCCAGCACGGCGCGCAGCTGCCCCCACGCGTCCAGCTTGGGCCGGGCGGGGGCCGGCGGAGGCACCGCCGGCCGCCGCAGCCCCTCGCCGCTGCCCTGCGCGTCCTCCTCGACCGGGCTGCCGTCCGCGGCGCCGGCAGCTGCCGCGAGCGCGTCCTCCTGCGCCCCCTGCGCCGCCTGCGCCCGCTGCTCCGCTGCCGCCCGCTGCACCTGTACGCCCTCCCCCCGCTGCGGCATGGCGCCTGCGTGCCTGCGCGCCTGCGTGCCGCCGGCAGCCTGCTGCGGCTCGCCGCCGCCGCCAGCGCCCCGCTCCCCGCCAGCGCCAGCACTCCGCTCGCCGGCGACGGCGGCGGCGCCGTTGCACTTGCCAGCGCTAGGGCCGGCATTGCCGCCCCCCTGCTCGGTGGCGGCAGCTCCAGGGCTGCGGGCAGGCACGGCCGGCCGCCACTGCAGGGCCCGCGGCCTCCGCCCCTGCGCCGTGGGGTCCCCGCTGCCGCAGCCACCGCCGCCACACGTGCCAGCGGCGGCGGCAGCGCTGGCCTCGCCGCCCTGCGGGTCGGTGGCGGCAGCTCCAGGGCTGCGGGCGGGCAAGGCCGGCCGCCACTGCAGGGCCCAGCGCCGCTGCCGGCCCTGCGCCGCGCCGTCCGTAGCTGGCGGCCGCAGCCCCTGCGAGCGCCCCTCGCCCGCCAGCAGCACGCAGTCGCTGTCGCTGCCGCTGTCGCTGCCGCTGTCGCTGCCAGCACCAGCCAACGGCGGTGATGGCTGTTGTGTGGCCGCATCGCCTGCGCCACCACGCGCGTCGCCGCTGGCTGAGGGTGCGGGGCCGCCGCGTCCCACCCGGCCCTCGCCCAGAGGAGCGCTCTTGTCCTGCTGCTGGCCGTATTGCTGGCCGTACTGCTGGCCGTACTGCTGGCCGTACTGCTGGTTGTACTGCTGGCCATACTGCTCATCACACGGCTGGCGAGACGGCTCGCCGCCGTCTGCCTCACCGGACCCGTCCGCTTCTAGGTCAACGTTGGGGGCGTCGTTCAAGTGGTCGTTGTAGTAGCTGTAATGGTCGTCGTAGAGGTCGTCGTAGCGGTCGCTGTCCGTGCCGTTGCCCTGGCCCGCGTCCGGGCCGCAGCCAAGAGGCGTGCACCCTCGCGACCAGCAGTGCTGCTGGCAGCCGGCCCCGCTGACGGCGGCTGCCTCCTGTTCCTCGGCCCCGGGGGACGGGTCCGCCCGGCTGTGGTGGTGCCACCACGGCGCCCCCAACCCAGCCAGCGACGGTGCCCCGACCGCGGCAGGCTGGGCCTGCTCCAGAGGGGCGGCGGAGGCGGCGGCACCGGCCTCGCAGCCGCCCCACTCGCAAGGGGCAGCGGCGCCGTATGCCGCGCTGCCGCCGGCGCCGGGCGGCTCAAAGTCAAGCGTCGTCGGCCTTGCGTCCTCCGCTGCCGCGTCATCCGCAGCTGGCCGCCGCCGCCGCCGCTTCTTGGCGCGCCCGTCCGCCTGCTCGCTGACGGGCTTGCGGTCAGCAGCGGCCCCGAGCGACCCCCGCTGCTGTGCGGCCGCCTTGTTGGGGGACGTGTGGGCGCGGCCCCTGGGCCCCGCCTGTGCCCCAGTGACGCCGCAGCTGGGCCTGGGCCCGGCCCCCGTCTCGCCCTCCTCGCCGTCGCTGCCAGCGCCCCCTGCGCGAGGCGTCCGCTCAGCGCTGTCGGGAGCCTTCGCGCCGCTGGGAGTGGCAGGTGTGCCCGTGCCGCCCATGGCCCTTGCCTTGCGCTTGCGCTTGCGGCTGGGGGTGCCGGCGCCCCCTGCCGCGCCTGTCACAGCAGCGGCCGCGCGGGCAGGCGGCGTGTCGTGCGGCTGCACCGCCCCCTGCCGCCGCTGCTGCTGCTGCTCGGAGTGCGGCCCGCCCCGCTCGCGCTGCCGGGGCTCCGAGGGACCGGCCATCGCCACGCCGGCTGGGATGCCGGCCCCAGTCCCGGACGGGGGGCTGCCGGCGCAGTGCAGGTGCCCCTCGGAGGACTCGGGGGCGTGCCCTGCGCAGGCGGGTGGGGAAGGCCCAGGCAGCGATGAGAGGGGTGCAGGGAAGCTGGGGCCGCGTGCATGGGAGCCGAGTGCTGACCGCGCGGCATGCGACTGGAGCTGTGCGGGGCGCGCGCTGGGGGCAGCGCCCGGGTATCGGCCACGCAACGCACGCAGGGGGAGGCATCACAGGGGTTGCGGCAGCACAGCCGCTGCCCAGCCCCCGGCTATCGGCCATGGCCACGGGCGGAGCGGCGCCCCGCTCACCCGCGCCCGCGACGTCGCCGCCCAGCACCGGGGCACCGCCGCCACCACCGCCGCGCTCCTCAGCAGCGCCAGGCACCGCCTGTGCCCCAGCGGCCGCGGCCTGGTCCGCGGTGCCGGGAGTCGCTCTGCGCTGCTGCCACCTGCGCCGGTTCCTACGGGCTGCCTTGCTGTGTGGAGCGCCGCCCGCGGGGGGCCCTTGCAGCGCCTGCACCGGCAGAGGGCAAGCAGCAGCCAGCGCACTACCAGCGGCGGCAACTCGTGTGCAGTAGCGGCGGCGGTGCTCGTCCCGACCGCGCCCCTCCCGGCGGCAGCAGCGAACGCAGCCGCGCAGCCGTGCCAGCGCACATGCCGCCGGCGCAGCCCTGTGGGCGCAGCCGCACCCAGAGCCCAGGACCGCACCCAGGGCGCCTCACCGGGGTGGCACCGCCAGGCTCAGCCTCTCGGGCCTTGGCCTTGTCCGGGTGCTGGGCCTGCAGTCCCTTGCAGGCCTTGGCCGGTGGCGCTGCATTGGGGCGCGATGCCAGCGCAGCGACACCGGGGGTGCAATGAGTCAGCATCGCGGCCGCGGCTGTAGGCGTCGTGAGCTGCAACGGAGCCATCACGGCCTGCAGCCGGCGCCGGGCAGCCGATGGGAGGTACGGCGGCTGGCTGCCAACCTCCCACACACCGCTCGCCTCCCGCACCCAGCGTGCCGTTACTCGGCTCACCTGGCTGTGGCTTGTGGTGCTTGGCCATTTTTGCGGTTACGCAAGCTGACGGACAACAAAGGGATGGCGGGGAAGGGAGGACTCAAGCGAGGATGGTCTGCGCTGTGGTGTCAAAGGATGGAGGTAGACAGGCTCATGGCGGATGATTGGAAGAGTAGTTTGCTTAAAAACTGCTTCAAGCAGACGGGACTAGCGTCGAGCACGGTGCAGGCATCGGCGCATGCACACCTCAACACCAGGCAACCTGCTGCCACCAGCTGACTCTGTCAACTACAGATTGTCATGGTACAATAGAGCACGTGACAGCAGCTGAGCACATCTCGCTATCGCGAAGCGTGGTATTGTTACTCAATAAAACGGTTCACGCGGCAAGGGCTGCGTCCACGCGTGCGTCGTGAACATTGTGTTGCAAGCGCAATGCACGAATGAGTGTAGTTGGTTCATCATGCCATTGCTCCATGCGGCACCCTGCCCGTGTGAGTTTCCCTGAGGGACCCTCACCACCAGCCGTCGTCGGCTAGTCCTCTAGTGCGCCCCTCCCGACACGCGCACTCGGCTGCCGGTGTCGTCTACAGACGACCCCCTGTGGCATCCTCCTGCATACCAAGACACTGACCCCCATGACTCGATGTGCTGCCATGTGTGTACGACTCATCCCCATGCTGCGCTACACGCGGTGCGCGCCGTCATAAGTCTCACCGCCGCTTCCGCGTGCCGACAGCGCTCCCCTCGGTGCCCTCGCTGCATGCCCCAGCCCTTGTTACCAACGGGACAGCTCACACACGTACAGTCCGCTGAACCTCGAGCTGCGCTGCGGCCCTCACCCGCCTGCCTGATGCCAGTAGCTACTGACACATTGCACCTCTGAATGGGGTGCGTACCAAGGCGGCCTTAGGCGGCGCAGAGTTCTGCCGCTTCAGCGCCAGGCGCTTCGGCGCATCCCACCCTCTCGCCGGACACCTGATTTTTAGATCCATTGCGAATCCTGTCATACTACACGTCACAACAGTCAAGCACATGTGTAGCCCAGGCACAACGCGCCGCCGTACTGGGCTTGCACGGCACAGCGCATGCATCCCGCCCTCCATGCCCACCGCCACACAGGCGCGTCACTTCTTGCGGCGAAGTCGCAGTGGCACCGCTAATGATAAACTAGAACGAAGTCAAAGAAGCTAGGCGTGGCAACGTCTGCCATGCACCCCAGGTAGCGGCAGAGCTCCACGGCTCCGTCGCCCGCAGGGCCGCAGTGTGAGCGGCCAGCGGTCAACCCCAGACGCAGTGTGCGCCTCCCCGTGTACAGGTGCCCCCCTGCCCCCTGCCCCAACCCCCCTCGCCCGCCCCGCGCCTACGCGCCCCCCCGCCCCACGCCCGCCGCCGCCAGCGCGCCCTCCACCTCCGCGGGCTGCATGGCCAGCAGCAGCAGCCCCATGTGCCGCCCCGCGGCCTCGCTCAGCCCCTCCTCCAGCGGCACCGACAGGCAGCGGAAGGCCTACGGGAGGGGAGGGGGCGGGGGAGGAAGAGGGAGGGAGGGAGGGAGGGGGGGAGGGAGAAAAGAGGAGGCTCGCTTGGGTGTGGGCGGGGCGCTGCGTGCGGGCTGCGGTGGACGGCCGTGGTGGGCTGTGGGCACGCCGCAGCCGGGCCGGCGCTCCGAGGCAGCCGAGCCTGGGGCCGCGCCGCACGCCCTGCAGGCTCTCATCACTGGGCGCCCCCCGGGGCGCCCCCACCGCTCCACGCCCTCCCCTGCCCCCTTCCCCCCCCTCCCCCAGCCGGCCCCACCTGCAGCAGCGCCGCGCACTGGCCGTAGCTGTAGGGCGCCCAGCCGCCCCGCAGCAGGCGCAGGTACACGGCGTGCGGGAAGCGCAGCCCCGAGGGGCAGCAGCCGGGCGTGAGGGCGGCGGCGTCGGGATCGACGGGGCAGGGCCGCTCGTCGTCCGGCTCGGCGGCGCTGCCGGGGCCCGGGGCCTGCGCCCATTGCGGGCGGCCGGCCCTTTGCGCACCGCCGCGTGGTGGTTGGGGGGCCGCAGTGCGCGGCCCCAGCTGGGCGCCGCGTGCGGTGCGGAGCCAGTGCTGCTGCTGCTGCCGCTGCTGCTGCTGCTGCGGAGAGGCGGTCCCGCGGCTGGCAGCATGTGTTGCGGGTGGGCCCGGTGTAGCACCACCGCCGCCGCTGCCACGGTGGCGGGCCGCCGCCGCCGCCTGGCCGGCCCTTGCCCTTGCCCCTGCCCCGGCCCTTGCCCTTGCCTGCAGCGCCGCGAGCGCCGCCATGGCCTCCACCGCGGGCCCCGCCCCGAACGGGCCCGGGTGGTTGTAGGCTGCCTCGTCCAGCTCCTGCAGCAGGTCCTCGCTGGGGCAGTAGCCGCGGGAGGCCAGCGAAGACAGCAGCGACGACAGCTGGCAGGGGGACAGGCGGCGGAGCGAGGGCGCGTCCAGGCCGGGCAGCAGGTCGGACACGTCCGAGGCGGCGCAGGGCGGGGCCGCCTCGGCGGCGGCCGCAGCCAGGTGGGGCGCGGGCAGCGGGGCCGGAGCTGTGCCCTGCCTGCTGGCGGGTGACGCACGGGGGGCAAGGGGCGTTGTGGTGAAGTGGTCAACGGGGCTCGAGCGCACACGTGCCCAGCCCGGCCCCACCTAGCCGCCCTAGCCACCAGCTCATCCGCCAGCTGGGCAGGAGACAGGCCGCCGGCAGCTGCGCAACTGCAAGCTCGCCGCGAGGGCGCAGCTGGCCGGTGATGGTGCCACGCTGCTACCGCTGTTGAGTGGCCGGGCGGCGCTGGCGGCGGAGCGGGCTGGCCAAGCGTCTGCACACGGCGTCAGCAGGCGTGCGTTAGCCGTGGCTAGAAGATGACGGCCGTGCCCAGCCCACAGCGCGCGTCGCATACTCTGTGGTACCAACCTGCGACGGGCGGCCATACTTTTGTTGAGCGCCGACGTTGAACATGGGCGACCGTTGGGACAGAGTTGGCCCGCAATTTCACCGCCGTCGACGCTATGCGCGCCAAACAATTAGATACGTCAGGCGCTGCTGCAGCAGGGCTCAGCGCCAGCTGGCTCTACCCCGAGGACAAGCGACTGAAAGTGCAAGCGTCCTTGCCGCAACGCGACTGGCGCGCTTTCAGCTAGAGGCTTACGTGTGGCGTATAGAGTGTAATGTGCACTTGGTTGTTAAACGCGCGCTGCGCTTGCCACTTTTGTGCTGACAAGGGGACGAGCGAAGCAATGCACAGCAGAAGTTGCTTCCGCGCTCTTCACTCTGTCTACTGAACCAAGGAATACCCAGAATACCTCCTAATGCTTTAGAGCGACGGAAGACGAAGGATGGCTGCGGATGTTGCACGAGCTGCCATTTTAGAGGCGTGGCAGAGGCTGCGCAAGGAGGCATCGCACGTGCACATAGCACTATGGATCACTCCAGACACGCTGGCTGTCTGCGGGCTTGACGAGGTGATCATCACAGGGTTCTGCGGAAAGCGCAGGGCTGCGAGACTGGCTCCCCGGCATGGAAGGGTGGTGCACGTTGCTGGTGGTCGCCATGGAAAAGGGGAAGGTGTCAAGTTGTCCTTTCCATCGGAGGCACGCCTTACCTGCCCACGCCGCCCCTCGCCGCCCCTCGCAGATCGAGGCGCAGTCCGCGCTTTTTGCGCTCCGTGCCCTACCTTCAGCTGAGGAGCACGGCCTGGCCGAGGCCTGGCTCCGCGCCCTGCAGTGTGCGCAGCTGGCGCATGACAGGTCCGATGCGGGAGGGTGCGGGGGGCGGGTGGGGCGGGGACACAGCGGCCGCCCTCCCTGCGCACGCCCCACTGACCCCCCTTCCCCCCCTTCTCCCCCTCAGGCTGCTCCGCGACCTGCATGATGTGGAGCGCAACCTGGCCTTCTGGCAGGTGCGTGCCAGCAGCGCCCCAGGGCGGGGGGCATTGCCCGGGGGCACGGTACGCGGGTACAGGCCCCCTAGCGCCGCCGCCTTGCCCTGCCGCCTCTGCCGCGTGGCTCCAAGGGCCGAACCCCTCCTCCCTGGCCCCCCACTTCCTCCGCCCCCGCTCCGCAGGCCACCATGGCCTCGGGCGGCTCCTGGCAGCACGGCGCCTTCATGCTGCTGGCGAGGGGGCCCGCGTCCTTCGCCGCCGACGTGGCGGCGGCGGCGCGGCGCGCAGCGCGCTGGGCGGAGGCGGAGCTGCGGCAGCGGGGGCTGCGGCCTCCGCTGCCCTCGCTGGCTGCCTGGTGGCGTGTCGAGGGCGGCGAGGAGCAGGGTGGCGGCGGCGAGGAGGGGGCGGCGCGCGGGGGCGGCAGCGCCACCGACATGATGCAGCAGCGGGTGGGCCGGAGGGAGAGAGCAGGGGCAGAAGGGGCGGAGGAGCAGGAGGGTTGGGGGCTGGGGTAGAATGGGGTGGACTGGGGTTGGGGGCCTGGCGCGGGGCGCCTTTTCTATGGCGTTGCATGCTGGTACGTGAGAGGCGGGTTAGGTCACGGGGCAAGCGGACCAGGGCGGCGCGCTGCACGCACACCTGGCAGCGCAGGGGCCGTGTCCCAGCAGCTCGGGGGGGGGGGCGGGCCCTGGCGTGCGCTGCCCAATGACCTGTGCCTGCCGACCCCGCCCGGCTCGCCCCTTTGCCCCCAGGTGCTGCTGCTGCTGGGGCTGCGCTCGCGGCTGGCGGTGGCTCTGGCGGCGCTCACGCAGGCGGCGGGTGCGGTGCAAGGCGGGGGGGGGCTTACGCCGCTGCGGTGCGGTGCAGGGGGGGGCCGGGGCGGGGGAGCACAGGGCCACTGGGGCCGGGGTAACACGGGTTGCCCTGATGCCATGGCTGCCGCCGCCCCTCACGGCATGTGCCCGCGCTGGGCTCGGCCTGCGCCCGACGTGCCCCCTCCCCGGCCGCCTACCCGCTCCCTGCCGCAGCCGGCCTCCGGCTGTCGCCGCAGCAGCTGGCGGCGCACCCGCACCCGCAGCCGGGCTTCGCCGCATCGGGCACAGCAGCTGGCGCGAGCACCGGCCCCGACCTGCAGGTGCGGCCGCCGCTACCATCCCCTCCGCATCGCACCGCACCGCGCCGCACCTCGCTGCAGTTGCCGCGGCCAAGGGGCGGAGGGCGCTCCAGGCTGCGGCGCACCTGGCGTCCTGCAGTACGCTGGCGGCCCCGGCTGCGGGGCGCCGGTCCCGGCCCGTGACATGACGCGCGGCGGCGCCGTTTGGCCCCTACCCTGTCCCCGCCCGCCCTGGCCAGGCGGTGGAGGCGGCTCTGCGCGCCACCGTGGTGGGCATGCGGGGTGCGCTGGAGGGCCTGCTGCTGCCCGGGACGCAGGGCGGCGGCGCCCACGGCGGCTCGCTGGCCTCGCAGCTGGCGGCGCTGCTGGACCTGCTGCGCCTCAGCCCGCAGCAGCAGCAGCAGCAGCAGCATGGGCCGGCGGCGGCGGTGGAAGAGGAATCGCAGGGCGCGGCCGCGGCCAAGGGGGCTGCCCCGAGCTCTGCCCCGGGCTCAGCCCCGGCGGCGCTGGTGCTGTCGTCGGGCGGCGGGTCCGCCAGGGCCGCGCTAAGCGCCGCCAGGCGCGCGGCGGCGCTGTCGGGTGGGTGGGTGGGGGGCTTGCTGGGCTAGGGGAGCAGGGGTGGGAGGG
>BDDC01001360.1:1757-15455 GCA_001662425.1 Chlamydomonas sphaeroides
GCGGCCTTCCCGCATACCCGCACCCAGGCGCAGCTCACCGCACCGGCGGCACAGACTGAAGCCCCCCTCTCTGAAGCGCCCTGCCCTGGCCCCTGCCCGGGCGCTCCCTCCTTGTCCCGCCTCCTTCCCCGCCCCTGCCCCCACCGTTGTGTCCGTCGTACACGGCCGCCAGGCAGTGCGTCCCCGTCCTGCAGCGGCTGGCCCGACGAGGACAACGGCCTCAGCGCCTGCATGATGACGTGGCGGTCCTCCACGTAGGGCCGCAGGTAGCGGACCTGAGGGGAGGAGGGAGGGGAAGGGTGGAGAGGAGAGGAGGGCAGGAGCTGAGTGAGGCTAGGGTTGAGAGGGCTTGGTGGCAACCAAAGCGGTGCGGGCTGTGGGCTGCGGGGAACCAGCGAGGGGGCCCAAGTGGCGGCCGGCGGCTGCAGCCCTGCCATGCCCCGCCACCCGCCCGCTGCCCGGGCAGCGCTGTGCCGCACCCTCGCCCGCCTGCAGCATGGGCCCCGCCCCCAGCTGCCTCAACGGATCCCAGCACAGTCCAACCCCAGGACAGTCCAGCCCACTGCCGGGCGCCGGCCCCAGCGGCCCGGCCGCTCTGTGGCCGTCCAACTCGTCCAGCTCGGCCATCTAGCTCGACAAGCGGCCGCGTCAGCCCGGAGCCTGTCCTGGAGGGCAACCAGGGCACGGCAGGGGCGCGGACGCGGGAGCTGGTTCAGTCTCTGCTGGTGCGCCGCTCCGTTGGCACCGCAGCAGCAGCAGCAGCTGCCGCTGCGCCGTACGTCCCATGAGGAGGCGCCTCCCTGCTGCGGTCGTGCTGCCGCTCCCTGTCCCTGTGCCGGTCCCTGTGCCGGTCCGGGGCGCGCTGCCTGCCTGTGCCGCCCTCTCTGCCGCCCTCGCGGTCGTGCCGGTCTCGGGGCTCCCCGCGGTCCCCCGCCCGCTAGGCGTCCTGGCTGCAGCTGCGGCTGCGCGTCTGGCTACGGCTGCGGCGCCGCTCCGACGTGTCCCGATTGTCACCCCTGCCCGCGCCCGCCCGCTCCACGTGCGGCTTGTCGCGTGGACCGGTGCCCGGGCCTCCGCGGTGGCCGTGTCGCAGGGGCTCGGGCCTGCTTCGCCCGTCTGGGCTTCGGCTGCGCCAGATGGCCGCTAGGTCGGGTGAGTCCGCGCGGAGCTTGCGAGACCTGCCGCCACACTCACTGGCATCACCCTGCGGGAGTGCGCGGCCGTGTGGGCTGCGGCGCCGTTAGCAGCGGCGTGGGGTTAGCCGCCATCCCGTCTCGGCGACCTGTCGCAAGCCTCACCGGCGTGGCTGTCACGAGCGTCCGCATGCCATCTTTGGTGCCAGTGCGGGCTTCGGAGCTAAGGCTGCGGCTTCCGGCTGCGGCTTGCTGTTGGACCGGATGTTGTGACATACCGTAACGTAGCCTCGTCACAGTACCGTCTGGAAAGTGCGGGGAGTTGACGGGGGTGCGTGCGTGTGTCGGCATGAGCGTGCTAGATGCGTGTACGGCAGGATCAGAGGGTGTAGGCGCGTGGCTGAGCTCTCCACCGCCAAGTGGAGAGCACCTCTTGACAGCGAACGTCGTTCATACTGAGACCCGAGTGTGAGACAACGTGTCTTACAGCGTCTTGTCGCGTCAGGACGTGTCTCGAGTGCAACTCCACGATCATTCCGCTTCCGGCGCGCGGCCCAGGCGCATGCTAGCGTAACATCGTCAGGAAGCGTCCAACAGCACGTCTGTTGTTGGTAACGCTTGTTTGCTCTCCGCTCTGCCGATTACATACTGTGTCGTGACACGGAATCCTGCTGGAAAAGTTCCGACGGAACAGCAACAGCGAGGCGACGTGGGGCGGGCTGGGGCACGGGATGGACGACGGGAGCGTGATGGAAGCATTAGCCGCTGAGGTGCGGGCGGGGCGTGGGCGGGTGAGGGGAGCGCTGGTAGAGCCAGTGGTGGTGGCGGGGGGGGCTGGGGAAACAAGGGCGGAGAAGGTGGCCGGCAGGGAGCCCGGCTCCGCTGCTCGTCGACGCGCACGATGCCCTCCCCGCACGACACATATTACAGGTACGCCTACTTTGACTTCGTTCTAGCTTACCATAAACAGCGACAGCAGGCTAAAGCCCACTGCGCCGCCCATTACTCTAACAGGTCCGTCACAGCGCCCGTAATAACATCGCGATGTACTTGCTCGGTCAGCGTAGCGGCCGCCGCATCCGCGCCGAGCATTGGGAGCACCCTGCGCGCCCCAGGATGGCAGGCCTGGCCCAAAGTGCAACCCCAAGTACCGCGCGCGCGGTTTCATGGGATGCCCTCTCCCCTAGGGAACGGGAAGGGGGCGCCACGGAAGCATGCTGCCCATACGGACCGCTCCAGGCATACGTCCCAGTTCGAACAAACCCAAATTATCAGCGTACATCAGCACAAGAATTTACCACCATATCAGGATCGTATGGGGTGGTGTAGCGGTGAGTAGAATCACCGATTTTGGTTGGGCGGTGTTAAGAAGCCGCATGACTCGCATCTGCCGCGTGGACGCAGATTGTGGCGTTTTGACTAGGCTGCTGGGCCCAGAAATAAAGTGTTGCAATGGTGCTCGGATTGGGTTACGGTGACGGTTAGGGGAAACGTGCGGGTGTCGGCGTGGGTGTGTGCCGGTTTGGAGCTTCGGTGGTCAGAGTGTTCCCAATCGCCTTGCAATCCTAAAGACCTCCTACACGTCGCGATCGATAATTGCATTGACGGGGCGACTGGCGGGGTCACTTGAGCATCCATCCCACGTCGCACGACATACAGTTGCGATTGCGACACATACCTTCTGTCAGCTGCACTCAACCCTATAGTAACAGCTGAAATCTAGCCTGAGCTCGCAAAGTCGGCGACATGGTCGACGGCGCCACGCCGCCGGATGCGGACGAAGCGCGCCGTTTCTCGGGGGCGCAGGCAGAGAGTAAGCAGCGTGTCTCGACGCAACATGGGTGAGGCGCTCGCCCGCTGACACACCAGGTCCCAAACCCTCCCTTCTTCCTCCCCACCTCCCGCCGCTCGCACCCAAAGCATCGGCCGCGCTTGTGCCGCATGCGTCAGCCAATGCCGCCGGCGCGGCGCCCGCGCCCGCCGTCAAGCGCTTCGTGCGGCAACAGGTGCCCGACGAAATCCTACATAACGCGCAGCTCAACGAGGCGATTGCTGTGCTGCCGGCAAACTACAACTTTGAAATCCACAAGACAGTGTGGCGCCTGCGCCAGGCGGAGGCACGTACCGTGGCCCTCCAGTTCCCCGAGGGGCTGCAGATGTACGCCTGCGTCATAGCCGACATCCTGGAGACCTTTGCGGGTGCGGGCTACATCGCGCTCGGCACCGGGGCGTGCCTCCAGCTGCGCAACGCAGGCTGCGGGATTGCGCAGCCGCGCCGGCACATTTGCGGTGCAAGAGAGAGCCCAGGGGAAGGCCTGGCCGGCGCACCCTGACCGTGCCCAACTCCCGCCTCTGCCCTCCTCTCCCGTCGCCCGCTCTCCGGCGCCAGGCATCAGCCACACGCTCATCATGGGCGACGTGACGTACGGCGCCTGCTGCATCGACGACTACAGCGCCGCCGCTCTGGGGGCTGACTTCCTGGTGCACTACGGCCACTCGTGCCTGGTGCCGGTGGACGTGACGGGCGTGCCGTGCATGTGAGGGCGGGGAGGAAGGGGGAAGGCAGGGAAGGGGACGCAGGGTTCGTGCCTGGCGTTCCCGCTCCACTGCCGAACTGCTTATGGCGATGGGGTGGGCGGCGGAGCGTGCCCGTGCAGACGTCGCTGGTACACGGTCGCCAACGCCGGGTCCTGCCGCCCCTCTGCCCTTGCCCTGCCCCTCGCAGGTATGTGTTCGTGGACATTGCCGTGGACGTGGACCACCTGGTGGACTCGGTCAAGCTCAACTTCCCCGACCCCGCCACGCGCCTTGTGATTGCAGGTACGAGTATTGCCTCAACGTCTGCCAGCCAAAATCACCAGAGGTCCAGGCACGAGATGCCGCTGCACCAGCACCGCACCCACTGCCGCTGATCTTGCTGGACCCTGCGCCTCTGGCTGCTGCATGCCCACTCGTCGTAACCTAGCAGAAGACTACCAGCCTAGCTCGTTGTTGGCCACTAACTCCCTCCCGCCCTCGCTCCGCCGCAGGCACCATCCAGTTTGCGTCGGCGGTGCAGCTGGCGCGGCAGCGGCTAGCGCCCAGCTTCCCCTCGCTGGCCGTGCCCAAGTGTCGTCCGCTGTCCCCGGGCGAGGTGCTGGGCTGCACCGCTCCCGTGGTGGACCCCGCCAGCGCCGACGCCATTGTGTTCGTGTCGGACGGCAGGTGGGGGAAGGGCCGTGGCGCCTCGTGTGGGGCACGTCACGCCGCCGCCGTGAGCAGGGCTGTGCACGCCCCTACGCTTGCGTGCTTTGGGTTGGCGGGCCATCTGGACGTCATGCGCGATGTCATGCCCGGGCCGAACACTAGCCACCTGGCCTGGCAGCAGACGGCGCTGCCGACTGAGTGGTCTTGGTCCTGCTTGGTACTGTGCTGTTGGGCAGCTGACTCACTGCCCCACTCCCACGCCCTCGACCTGCCGTACCGTGCGGCACCGTACGGCACCCCGTGCGCGCAGGTTCCACCTGGAAGCCATCATGATCGCCAACCCCTCCATCCCAGCCTACCGGTACGACCCGTACGGCAGGGTGTTCACCAGGGAACGGTACGACCAGCAGGGTGAGTGGGCGGGGCGGCGGCACGGCCGCGGGCTGCTGCGGCGAGCAAGCGGCGTGGCGCGTCCGTCGTCCGGCCAAACCGACCACCCAGCTTCTGCCCCGCCTGTTGCCCCGCCAGGCATGCGCGCCGTACGGCGGCGAGCCATTGAGGCCGCCCGCGGCGCGCGGCGCTGGGGCGTGGTGCTGGGCACGCTGGGGCGGCAGGTAGGCGTCGGGCTGCTGCAGCATGGACCATGTCTGCCGGGGTGTCGCGGCAGGCATGCCGTGCCGATCTGCCCACGCCGGCGCCCCCACACCTGCGCGCGTATGATAGTTCACTCATCCCCGGTCGGCACGCCCCCACCCTGGTCACTGCCCCCGCAACCTCCACCCATACCGTACCCACATCTGCTCCCCACATCTGCTCTGAACCTGCCGGCGCGTACCTCGGCAACCGCACCGGCAGCTGTGAAGGGATGTGTAGAGGTGTTGACACCCGGGCCCCCGCCCCCGCTGTGCTGCAGGGCAACCCCGCCATCCTGGCCACCCTGGAGCAGCACCTCCGCGAGCGGGCCATCCCGTACACCCTCATCCTCATGTCCGAGGTACGGCCTGCCGCACATCCGTACCGTACGGCAGTGGGTTGGCGTCGGCGCGGGCACGGGTCGGCTCGCAGGGTCCCGCTGCCTGGGGCAGCCGCTCTATCTGGTGTCCCGTGTGCGCTGGGCGGCATCGTCCATCGCCCTGCCCACACACCAGCATCGCATCGTGATTGGTGCACGGCCTGTTGCGATGCCAGCTACTCTGTTGCCATAACGCACCCGCCGCCAGGTGTCGCCGCCGCGCCTAGCCATGTTCCCGGACCTCGACTCGTTCGTGCAGGTGCGCTGTGGGGGCGGCGGCTCGGGGGCCGCTGCACGGCTGCCCGGGGGCCGCGCCACCGCCGCCGCGTGCCGCCGCTGCCCGCAGCCACCCCTGCGGCGCCGCCCTCTGCGTCTCCCCACCTGCCCCGGGACTGCCATGGGACTTGTTCACTGTCCTCGCCACCTCTTTTCCCATTATATGCTATGTACTATATACCCACCTATATTATGTATTACATACCCGCCTGCCCCGGCCTTTTCCCTTGCTTTCCTTGCCCTGCACCACACCAGATCGCCTGCCCGCGGCTGTCCATAGACTGGGGCGAGGGCTTCGGCAAGCCCACGCTGACGCCCTTCGAGGCCATGGTGGCCCTAGGCGCGGTGCCGGGCTGGTGGGAGGGGCGGCAGGAGGCGGCGGCGCAGGAGGGCGGCGGTGGCGAGGAGGAGGCCGAGGCGGTGGCGGCCTACCCCATGGACTACTACGCCAAGGAGGGGGGCGTGTGGAACAGCTCCTACCACAAAAAGTAGGGGGCTCTCAAGGGGTTTGCTTGCCCCTTTCCGTAGGAAACGGGGCGAAACCCTTGCAATCACGCACCCCGGAGGGGATCCTGTCGTCGTAATGGATAAACTAGCTGGAGGCCGCTATGCTGCACAGCAGCGGCGCTGGATGGAGGTTGCGTGGGTGTAACAGGCGGTGCAAGAGGTAATCCTCGGATGCTAGGGGCATCCGCGGTGTGGCGGTAGTCCTGCCACAGTGGGTGCGGGTGCCGCTCGCTCGCTGCAAGGGCGGGGCGCTTCGCACGCTGCCGTGAGGTGGCGGCGGCCGGCGACACGCTTGCTGGTCCTTTGGGGGGTGCGACGGGTTGCGCGCACTGGGTAGGCTGCTTCTGGCGCCGCATGTGCTGAGCGTGTAACAGCAGACGATCATCCATTCACTTTGCGGCCAGTTCGCTGCTTGCATGCGGGCGACATTGAGCAGGCACCCTACGCGGATGAGCAGGTACAACCAGGTGCAACGCCCCCGGGCATGGCGCCACAGGGCGAGGCCAGGTGAGAGGCAGCCCAGCCGCCCCAATGCGCAGCTGGCGAGGTCGGGCGCCGGGGCGTGGCAGCGGCTGTGCAGCATGCCGCCGCCTGCTGCCGGGCTCAGGGCCGTCGTTCCTGCCCGCTCCTCTCCTTCCGGTCGTCCCCACCTCGCCCCCGCGCTGCGCCGCCAGTGCCGCCGCCACCGCCACGCGCAGGTGGTCAGCACCCAGCAGCACGCCGCCGCCCGCGCTCAGCCGGGCCGCCTCACAAGTAAGCCTCCGCCAGCGCCCCGCTGGGCAGCGCCCGCTGCATCGCCGCCGCCACCAGCCACCGCTGGTCGGTGCTGCCCCAGCGTCAAGCGCATGCCGCAGCTTCGGCGGGCGCCGCGAGGCGCAGCCCCGCTGGCTCCCACACCCGCCACCCGGGTTCCCAGCGGACTGCGCCTGGAGCCGTGGCCGCCAGCCACGACAGCGACCGCGGCCGCGAGCGCCTGCAACGCCCTGCCGATGGCGGTGCGGGCGTCTGCTGACGCGCCGGCGCGGGCCAGAGGCACGGGGTCAGGGGCCGGGCCGCCGGGGCTACCTCCCGCCGCCGCTGCCTGAGCAGGTGAGTTCAGCGGAGCAGGGCGGGTGGTACTGCAGGAAGCGGAGCAGGGCTGAGCCCGTCCCCATGGGATGGTGGTGGCGGCGGCGAGCGCAGCGCGGCCACGAGCGCGGCGGCTGACCGTGGCGGCTGGTGCCGGCTGTTGCAGCGGGTAAAAATAACAACGAAGCCAAACCCCTGAACCTGCGAGCCAGCGAAACCGTAAAATCATCCATAGGGAGGCCAGCCGTAACAAGAGGCCGGCAAGCGGGCTCGGGTGCGGCGGCTCGAGCGTGCGGCCGCGCCTGCCGGGCGCACCAGCGCGCGGGGCGAGGGCGGCGCCTGCCTGCTGCAGGAGAGCGCTCGCAGGCGCTTGGGAAGGTTTCTTAGAACGCTACAAACAGGGCGGCATGAGCGTTTTGCCAACGCACAGCTGGGAAGTGTCAAGGGGCCCAGCGAGGGGGCTGCGTTGCGCTACCTGCGCCTGTGCTGCGAGGGGCGGGCACGAGCGAGCGAGGCAAGCACGCGGCCCACGCGGCAAGCACGCGGCGCAAGACGGCACGAGGGGGCGGCGTGCTGCAAGACGCGTCAGGTGCGCCAGGCGCGTCAAGATGCTGTGGGTGCCGTCCTGTGGTAACGTCACGTCCATGTACGGGCAGTCGCATGTGCTGGTCAGCGCCGCGCACCGGAAGGCCACCCCCGGCCCCTGCCGGCCGCTGCTGAGCGACCCCCATGGGCGAAAACCCCATCAAGCCGCTGCAGCGCCCCTGCCCCGCCTCCACACTTCCTCCACCCAGCCCCTGGGCCAACCACCGGACCTGCGGGTCCTCACCGCCTTCGTTCCCCGTTGCCGCGTACCGCCTGCCGCCAACCCCACGCTTCAGCCCGCGCGCTGCCCCTGGGCTCCCTGTGTGGCCCTGCGTCGCCACAACCCTGGGGCGCAACCTCGGCCCCATGCCCCTCCCCTGTGCCGTCCTCATGCGCCGCAGCGCTGCCTTGCCTTACTGGCCCCGCGGCTCAGCCCACGTGCTGCGGCCCCGCCTCCACGGAACGAGCACGGGCTCATGCCGGGCAACCCTGGTTGCTGGCCCAGCCGTCGCGGCCGTTCCACCGCTAGGCCTCCACATTGGCCTCCGCCAGCGCGGCCTTCTTTGGCCGCTTGCCGCCGCCCGCCTTGCCGCGGCCGCCGCCCGCCTTGGGCCGCTGCGTGGCGCGGTTCTCCTCCTCGCCCTCGGCCTCGCCCTCGGCCTGCGTGGCGCCCGCCTGCAGGGGCAGCAGCAGCAGCGCAGCGTCGACCGTGGTTGTGGCGCAACGCAGCAGTCCACGCTCAGGAGCAGCAGCTGGGGTACCGCAGTCAGCGCGCCGCCTCCTGCCTCGATACGGCCCTGCCCCCTGCCTGGCGCGCCCCGCCTGACGCAACCATCCACAGCACCCGCCTGCCCTTTCCGCCGCAGCTCCCGGCTGCCCCCTCCGCACCTGGTTGGCCCCGCCGCCCAGCTTGTCGCCCATGGTCTTGTGGTACATGTCGGTGCTCAGCAGCTCCAGCGAAAAGGGCTCGGGCGGCACCTCGCCGGGCGGCAAGCCGGTGGTGTCGGCCTTGTAGATGGCCACGTTGCTGGGGAGGTAGGCGCAGGGGAGGAAGCGGAGGGCAGGCACCGTTTCATTTGCATCACCTACACACGTATGCATGGCGCGAGATGCAGGCGTATAAAGGCGCGCGGTGCACGGGTCTATGGGAAAGGAAGCGGGCGTGCGAAGCGCGGTAAGCGTGGGAGGCGTGAGGGACAGGGACGACGGGGGTTCCAGGCAAAGCGCGCTTCTGCCTGGCTGCCCATGCGCTTCTGCCTTCGCGCTCCATGCACTGCCACGAGGACCCACCGGTTGTTTATGAGCTGCAGCATGGCTGAGAACATGCGCGACACCTCGTACTTCTGCAGGTCCGCGGACACGGCCGCGAAGCTGACGCGCACGGGGCCGGCAGCAGCGGCAGGCGCCGGGGCCGCCGCGGGGGCGCCGTTGTTTGCGTCCGCCTCTGCCGCGTCCTGCTCCGTCGCCGCCTCCGGCTGGGCATCGGTGACCTGCACGGGAAACAGCAAGCCGCACGGGCTGTGCGTTCAGGTGTCCATTTCACTGCGGATGTTTCGTTGCTACACTGCGGTTGAACTTGCGGTTGAACTTGGGCTTGGGCGCAGCATCGGGCCGCTCCTTAGGGGCTTGCTGCGGTGCGGTCTAGGCACAGTGCTAGCGGGTGGCTGCTGGGACGGTGCGCCACATCGGCACTCCGCTGCTGCACACAGGGCATCGGGCTCCAGCAGAGTGCGACGGCGCCGGCAGAGGGCCGGAGTCCATGGGGGCGGGCGGTGGCCAGGCGCCGTGGACGGGGCCCAGCCCAGTGCCTACCTTGAGCTTGGAGAGGCGGGACAGGATGCGCTCGCCATAGTCCTGGATGTCGAAGGCGGGCCGCGCCTCCTCGGCCTGCAGCGGGGCCGCACAGGCGTCGGGCGGGTGCCGTTGGCGCAGGCCAGGGGTTGTCTTGTGCCACCAGGGGAGGCTGGCAACCTAGTCGTGGTAGAACATGCGCGCAGCCCAGCGCATCGGCTGCGGCCCCGTCCAGGGCGCCGGCTGTGGCCCCGGCGTCGGGCCCCGGCCTGCTCCCGCACCTGCAGCACGGGGTCTATCCGCGACCGCCAGTTGCTGACGCGGCGCGCAAGGTCGGACTGCACCTCGCGCGCCGCCGCCGCGCGCAGCATGGCCTCCATGTGCGCCCTGCGGGGAGGGCGGGCAGGCGCAAGGGCTCACACACAGCACGGACGCTCCGTCCACAGGCCCCCCGCGCCTGCGTCGCGGGTCAGCGCACAGGTGGGCGCCCATGTGCGCCCTACAGGAGCGCCTGTGACCGGCGGCATGCGGCTCGTTGCCATGCTGTCTCTTAGCAGCAACAAACGAGCACGCAGAACGCTTGTGGGCAGCGAAGCAGGCCACGTCAGCCCAGGAGCATTACGGCGCCGCGCACCTAGCCCGTCAGCTTGCCTTGTGCAGACCCCATCTTCACACCTGCACAGCTCCTCGTAGCTGGGCTCCTGGCCGTCCACCGCCATGCCCTCGCCGTCCAGCCCCGCCATGGGCGGCACGCCGCCCGGCCAGTGCCCCGGCCCCTGCTCGCCCCCGCCACCACCCAGCCAATCGGGCGGCAGCCCACCGGGGCCCCCGTCATCGTCATCCAAGTCCGAGTTGCCGCCGCTGCCGCCGATGCCGCCGCCGTCGTCGTATGTGTCGGGCTCGTCGTCAAAGCCGTAGCCGGCGGCGGCTGGCGGCGCGCCGGTGGCGTCGGGCCCGGCGCCGCCGCCGCCGGCACCGGCAACGTCGTCATCGTCCTGCGCGGCTGCAGCGTGGCAGCAGGCAGGGGCCAAGCAGCCTCAGCCCCGGACACGCACCAGGCCCGGCCTGGGGCCCGGGTCGCCTGTTGGCCCTGCGCGTATGCGGAGGCACAGCGCTAGGCAGCACACGCCGCTTACCTGCCGCCGCAGCGTCGCGCGCGTCGAACACGGGTCCCTCGGCACGGCCCTCCTCGCGGCCCTTGCGCCGAGCGTCCCGGCCCTCGCCGCTGGGCTCCTGCTCCTCCTGCTGCAGCTGCAGCCCGCCGTGGCCCGCCTTGCTGCCCCCCAGCGCGGGTTTGAGGAAGGCCAGGGCGTAGGCGAACTCGTGGAGGAACAGGTCGACGCCGCCGCCGCGCGCCGCGGCCACGGGCGCGGAGAGGCCGTTGGGGTCGCGCTTGGCGGCGTGCGCAGTGGCGCGCCGCGTGCGGCGCGGCTTGCGGACCTGCGCGGCCGATCCCGGGCGCGTTGCGGCAGCAGGTCATGGCAGCTACTTGCCGCAGGCCGTGTACAAAGACCGCGGCACTGCAGGGTAGGTGACTGCCGGGCTGCGTCCGCAGAGCCCCCAGCCGTCAAACCCCATTGACGCCGCCGCCGCCGCCGCCGCAGCTGCGCAGACCCCAGTGTGCTGCCAAGCGCACGGCGAAGCCGCAGAGGGCCAGCCCCCAGCCGCTAGCCCGCGGTGCACACCACACGGCTCATCGCCACCGCAGCGGCTGCGCACCACGAGCGGCCTGTCAGCCAGCAGGCGGCTCTTGGCCGAGGCGTCTAGCGGCTTGTAGGGGTCGTACACCTCCTCCTCCTGGGGCTCCCCCTCGGCCTCCTCCGGGATGGGCGCCGGCCCCGGACCGCCAGCCTCGTTGCCAGACGCAGCCATGCCCACGGCGCCGCCGCCGGCCGCGGCCGTGCGGTCCGTGGCGGCCGGCCGGGCGCGGTCCGTGGCTGCTGGCGCAGCACCTGCGGAGGCACCAGTGGCGTGCAAGTAGTCAGCAGTCCGCTTTTTGGACTGACCGTACTCGAGTGGTGCTCAAGGCGTGCTGCACCGCCAAGTCTCTGTTCAGGTCCAAGTCGGCCTGTCCTCCGCACCTGGCGCCGTGCCATCGGCCCCGGCCTCCATGGGCGCGGGCTCGGCCATGTCGTCATCCCCCCAGTCTCCTCCCGGGCCGCCGCCGCCGTCATCACCAAAGCCCGCATCGTCAAAACCCTGTCCCTTGGGCACCCCAGCTTGCCCCGGGTCCATGTCCATGGGGCCCGCGCCGTCGTCGCCGGCAGCCATGGGCTGCTGGCCGGGGTCCGCCGGCTGCTGTGCGCTGGGGCCGGCGCCGGCCGCCGGCTCGGCGGGCATGGGCATGTAGTGGGCGCCCTGCTCGGCTTGCTGCGCCGCGATGAGGTCGTCCAGGCTGGTGTCCTGCTGCCGCTGCCGGCCTCCGCCAATGAACCTGAGAGAGAGGGATTCGTGCGGCAGTGTCAGCGGGCTGCTCGTTGCAGGGTTGCGGCTGCAGGGCACTGCAAGCAGGCGGGCAGTTAAGGCTGTGTTGAAGGGAGGGCCCTCGCTCAGAGGCGTGCGCGCACCTGAGCTGCTGGTCGTACAGGTCGCCGTCGCGTGCGTCCAGCAGCAGCGCCCCCGAGCTGTGCACGATGCATTGCTGTAGCCGGTACACGCCCGAGTCGCCGTCGCCCTTGCCGGCAGCTGCGCTGGTGGCGCCCTGACTGTGGTCCTCGAGCGCTAGCAGCGCGGCGGGCGGGCGCGCGTTCGTGTTGGCCGACTGCTGGATTCCGTCCCCAGGCGCCAGGTCAATGTCCCCTGCCTCCTGCAGCTGCGGCTCAACGTCCCAGAAGCGCTCCAGACCCTCGTCCTCCTCATCTTGCGCTGCGCTGCGCGCGGCGCGGCGAGCTGCGGGCTGCGCTTGCGTGCTGCCCTCGCCGTCGAGGGGCAGTCCGTCTGGGCCCAGCGCCTGCTGTCGCTTCCGACCCTTGACGGCCTCCAGAGCCTGGTAAACCAGGTTGTAGAGGTACTCCACCTTCTTTGAGTAAACGCAAGTGCTGCCCTGAATGAGCAGCGCTGCCTCGGCAAAGTCCACCATGCCCTGGCCTTCGCTTTCCAACGCAAACTGCGCATGTTCAAGCTGGTCAAGGTACTCCTCAAGCTCGTGTGCTAGGTCGATGTTAAAGTTGTCCTGCAGGTCGCGGATAGGACGCAGGAGGTGCGCAAAGCGGAACTCTTTGTCCCCGCCGAAGTCAAGGTCGTCGTCCGCCATATTCCCTAGCTACTGTGACTTGGCCGTCGTCTGTATGGTCAAGTCCAATTGCGAGAGCCTCTGAAGCTCGGCGAGTCTATGTTCGAGGCATCTCGCGCGCAGCGGTCAATGCGGCGCTGGTGTTTTGTCCAAGTTCATAGGTATAAGAGGGGCAGCAGGTCGTGCTGGGCACAGCTCGCGGCTGCGGACCCAAGCTTCGGGCCAAGCGACAGCTGGAATTGTGAAAGCAATTTGAGCCGGCCTTAACAGGTTGGCCACGCCTTGCTCCCCAAGCGGCATCTATTCATCCACAGAATAGTCTTCTATCCGTAAACCCCAACGGCAAGCTCTGCAGAGACGTTTCACGCGGTGACAACCCTAGTCGCGGGCATATCGTTGGGCATTTGGCACTTGGGTCTGTTGACTTTTTGCTTGGCTCGCTAATCCTTGTGCAATGGCCTGACAGCGCACCGCGCGCGAGCGCAGAACGCGAGCGCTCCGCTGGGCCCTCGGCCCACGGTCACGATGCTGGGCACCACGGACTGGCTGTTGAAGCGATTCCTGAAGTTTGTGCTGAAGCGCAACGTGGGCAAGTACCTATGCTCAGAAATTGACCTCGAGCAGCTGGACGTCAAGCTGGACACCGGCACACTCGAGCTTAAGAACCTCCTCCTCAATTGCGATGCTCTCAACAAAGACCTGGTGCGCTGGGCGGCGGGTGCTGGGCCCGGGGCAGCGCATGCCCACGTCGACGGGTAACGACCGTGCCACAAAACGAGCTGCGAGCCTCCACGCACTGGTCATTGACACAAACGCATTGTCTATTGCACGCTGGCATCGGCAGCGGCCCTGTCGCGGCCGAGGCCCCTCGCGCCGTGACCAACCTGGGCCTCGACGCACCTGGTCGC
>BDDC01001361.1:0-27892 GCA_001662425.1 Chlamydomonas sphaeroides
GGGGGGGGGGGGGGGGGGGGGGGGGGGGGGGGGGGGGGGGGGGGGGGGGGGGGGGGGGGGGGGCGCTCTAGGGCACGGCAGCGCAGCCCGGGGCTCACGATTTCTGGGCCGGGTGCGAGGGCCGGAACGGCTTGTCACTGATTTGCCCGGGGCCGGTGCGCTTGCTCAGAAATGCCGCCATGTCGGCTGCAGGCACGTACTTGTCGCCCTGCATAAGGGCGGCACACGTGGGGGCGGGGAGGTAGCATTCAGTGCCGGCAGTGGGGCGGTGGCTCGCAGCCGCGGCGGGTGTCGCAAGGCTGGGAAGTGCCTGCTACCTAGACCGGCTGAGGAGGTGGCATGGTCGAGATGAGCGCGGCACTACTTTGGTGGTCGGTTCATATCGGGCTGGTGGGGATGCGGCGGTGGCCGGCCGCGGTTGCCGCACGGGCCTTACCGCTGTGCTGATGGCCATTGATTTGTCTAGCCATGTATCCCGCCCATTGCCGGTTTTCGCCGTTGCATCCGGCACGAGAAATTGTGCGCCATGGGAGCGCTCAGGAACTGCGGGCGTCGGGAAGCGTGTTGTTTAACATCAGTCCGTCTCCACGGTCCAACCCCCAGGCGTGCTCTGGTAGTCGCCGAGGACTCGCGGCTGGGATGCGCCGATTATCCAGCAAGCCACGACTTACTTCCAGCCTCAAGAGGTGGCCGGTAGGGGGCGCAAGCAGCAATGGGCTTCTGCGGTTGCAACGGGGAGGGCAGCGCTGGAAAGGCAGACCCAAGGGACTCGCCCTCGTGCCCGGGCAAGCAGCCGCGGGTCGATTGTCCAAGTTTAATTCCAAGGCAAATGAAAGCGATCGCGTCGCAGGCCTCACGGACCTCCTCCTTGAAGACGCCGAAGAGGGGCGTGTCCTCAGCCATGATAGGGCGCCTACAAGCGACTATGGTTTGCCGCGTCCGCTCGCTCAATGCAGCGCAGCGCGCAAGAGCTGAGGGCCGCTATGTCTTGAAGTTCATGCTGAAGTACAAGCTTCGAAGAGGCACCAAGCCTCCCCGCGCAAGTTGGGGCGGCCGTTAATTCTTAGCTGTACTGTTGGTGTAATTAAAAGCTTGGCGCTCGTGCGCGACGCGTTCTGTGCGTTCCAGGTGCAGGCACGGATGTGCGTACAGGCGAGGCGTTTTGCTGTCGAAAATTTGTAGCTTGGTGGTTTGTATGCAACTGGTGGCAAATGGATAGAAGCCCGGATGCCATGCATGACATTGCCATACACCCACGATCGTTCCCCACACTCCCGCTCTTTCCCCCCGCGCCCCCCGCCCTGCCCGCGTACCTGCAGAAATGTATCAAGCATGTCAGTCGGCCAGCTCTAAAACGATAACTATTGATCCGGATGATGTTGGCAGCGGCACAAGTAGCCATCGCCAGCCCTGCGCCGCGTCCGATGGGTGCACGACTGATCGGGTCGGGATTTACTGAGCGAGTACGCGAACGCGCCAGCAACACAGTGGCCCCGCCCAACAATTAATAAAGGCATTTGATGGGCGGCGGCATGAACGGGGCGCCGGAGGCTGTGGCCGGCGCGCGGTAGCCGGAGGCCGGCTGCTGGCTGCGCGCCGCCGGCTGCCGAACAGACGAGCAGGTACTGAGACCCACCGCGGAGGGCCACCGCTACTTGTGTGAGTGCGACGGCAAGTGGCACGTCCTGAGCCCGCACGGCGCGGTCGGGGGCGGGCACACCGCGCTGTTGCAGGGAGGAGGCGCCACTGCCGCAGTATCTGCTTCAGTGGCGCCTGACCGGGGCTCATCGCTGACCCACATTCGATCGCGAAGTTCGTTTCTTTGAGCACATGCGGAGCGGGCCTCCTTCCTGTGCGACGCGGTGGCCAGCCTGTGGCGCGCCCTTGCCAGGAAGCAGGGGACCAGGGAGAAGCCCATGCCGCCGGCAGGACATGCGGTTCTGCTTGCTGGGGGCCTGCCGGTCGGGTTGTGCTGCTGTGCAAGGAACATGCCGCGGGAGGGAGGGTGCGTGAGGTTGCGGGCAAGGGTGCGGTTGCAGCGTTGGTCTCAACTGTGAACATAGCATGTAATCCAGTTACCGTGCTTTCCGTCCGTTGCTCCTGGTGGGATGGGGGCCCTGGCCCAGGCGTCGCTCAGGGCGCTGGCGTGCCGGCGCAGGTCAATGAGTAGCGGAAGAAAAATAGCGCGAAGGCCAGAGCCCTGTAATCGTGTTGAAAAGGCGCCTGTTCCTCAAGCCAGCACGAATGCGACGAATGGTTGGCGCCGCGCCGCACGCCGATGCGGCAGGATGTGGTCCGCGCCCACAGCCAGGCGTTGCCCGCCACGACCAGCTTGTCCAGCGTCCACCAGTGTTGTAGGAGGCGTAGCCACGACGGTGCCACGCGCAAACCGCGGTCCACTCTGCACTACGCAGGCCGGAAGCGGCAGAGGGCACGCGCAAGGCTGTTTGATATCCATGCTTATGGCACCCGGGAAATCCAGGCCAGGGGCATGCCAAGATAGGCACCGCTTTCGCTGCGCCGGACAGTACGGTACTGTGGTCACGCACTGGTACGTCCATGTTGCGACCCCCGCAGCGGCGCACTTGTCAAAGGAATACGCCGCCGTCATGGCCTAAGCGCCTAACCTATCCTGCTTGCCTGCGCAGCTGTGGCGACCCCGGGTTTGCTCCGACGGAGGTTCATGATAAGCTAGAACGAAGTTAAAGAAGGAATAGAGGTTGTGAGAGCCTGAATCTCACGCTGCAGTTTCTCGACTTGATGGCTGCTATATGCTGCGCAAGGCTTGCAGGCGCTCACCATGGCTCACCGCGGCTCCCAAGACCTCATCTCGGTTCCTGGCTCGCCATGGCTCACAGGGGTTCACCGTGGCTTGCATGTGGCTTGCATGAAGCTGTACGTGCCCCGCATGTCAGAGTCCATCCGCGCCCAAACTTAAGCAGGCAACCACCCCGGCTTGGCCATGCTACACATGACGGTTGCAACCATCGCTTAGCCCCTTGCACGATGTGCCAGTCAGCAGTCATCTTGCTTGCCGCCCGTGCATGCGGTTGGCCCCCGCAACCTTGCCTGAGGATCCTTGCCTGAGGATCCGGCAATGTCGATGAGGTAGACCGCCAGCAACGCCCAACAGCAGCGCCACGCAACGCAGGAACAGCCTGAGCCGCGCGCAGCGAACCCTCACGGCACGCAACCCCACTCTCTACCTCCTGACGCTCGCGCTGCCCACTAGCCACTTGAACCCTGACTCCTATCGCTTCCCAGCGCTACTTCCACACGCCAGCTCCACAGCCATCCTGCTGGCGGCCCCTCTCGGGACACGCGCCCTCGCCCCTACCCAGCCAAACGCCGCTCCCCGCTCCCCACCCCTACCACCGCCGCACTACCGCGCGCGGCCCCTGCTGAGGCTAGGATCCCGCAGCAGGATCCGCTGGCGTGCCTCCGACATCTCCAGGATCTCAAACTCCTGGGCCTCGCCCACGCGCTGCACCGTGGCCGTGGCCGCCAGCGAGGAGGGCAGCAGCGCCACGAAGCCCGCCACGCCCACCGCGTAGCCCCCGGGGCACTCGTTGAGCACGCGGCCCGACACGCGCGCCTTGGACTCCATCATGCGCTTAAGGTCCTGCCACACGGCGCGCTGGCGGGCGGTCTTGTCGTCGCGCACCGCACTGAGCTGCATGTCGCCGTACGGCGTGAACGTCGCGTCCACGCGCAGGCGCAGCTGGTCGCCGGGCTGTATGTCGGAAGTGGAGGCGCGAGGCGGCGGCAGGCCGTCCTCAGTGTGAATGTGGCCAATGGTCACGTCGCCGCGCGGCAGCTCGCTGACGCCGTTGTAGCCGGTGTCGACGACGATGCGGCTGGCATCCACGGACAACACCTTGGCCAGAATCGTCTGCCCCCGCAGGAAGGGCATGCCCGCGTTGTGGCGGCTTAGCAGCCGCAGCGTGTCGACCTGGCCACTGGACCAGTTCGATCCGCGGGTTGCGAATAGGTGCGAGACCACGGTGTCGTCGAGCGCCGCATTGGCGGGCTGGGGTGCCCCCGGGTCCGTGGCACTGCTTGCCGCTGCAAGCTTAGCCGCCCGCTGCTGCTGTCTCGCCTGGCGCTTGTCAAGAGCTTGCAGTGGTGCGCTGGGCGGCGCACGCAGCGTAGCCTGCAACTCCGCCATGGTCTTCGGCAGCGTCTGCGCTAATGTGCTTGTTTCTTGCGCAGCGCTAGCTGCCGATGAAGATGCTGAAACCGACAGGAGCCGACACCAGCAGCGGCTTGCTGCGGGGAAGCATCGCTGATTGTCGCCCACAGCCGCACGCAGCGCCGATGAGACCCCGCGCGCGGCCCAGGTGAGGCTGTTAGACGTCATGCAATGGAATGCCCAGCGCTCGTGGTGTGTTGGCCGAACAGTGATGTGAGTCGGTACTCAGCTACTTTCTCCTCAACAGCGTTCTCGACTGTAGAGGCTAGGACACTCTATACTGCTCTGGTTAAGTATACAATGCACTGTGACTTCAGCGGCCCGCCAAGTATTTGACTCGTCGGCAAGTCGCAAGCTGTCCTCCCGCACCATTCCGGGAAAATCCCTGACGGTCATGCCTCAGTACTACCTTGGAAGCATGGCCGCAGCTGCGGCCTGCCCCGACAGAGCATGGTGCTTACATGCCTACCTTCCCTGACAAGGCCTTGACCATCCCATGCACCGGCGGCAGCGTCTGGCATCCCTAGACGAGCAAGGTAAGGTCGGCAAGGGACTGCGGAGCTGCGGGGAGGCGTTGGGTGCTCGTGCCCAATGGCTCTGCCCGCCTGCTATGCACCTCGTCGACTAGCCCATCCGGTTCACGCGCCGGCATCGTCCCATGTGCTGCAGCGGATCTCAGCCCGTCATTCAGCCCTGAGCGTCCTGCGCACAGCCGACGCGGCACCCCAGCCGCTGCGGCGTCAGCTGCTCGTGGCGGCACCGACGCCCGGTCAACCCCGGCGTCAGCGCGCAGGGGCCCGTACACGCCAGCCTCCACCGCGACCACCGCTGCTCGCCCGCCCCACATCTCTCAGCGCAAAGCGACGCCTCCTCCTGCCTCCGTACGCACAGGCAGCCGCGACCACTCCCACCCACAGCCCTCATACCAAGCCTCGCCTCGGAGTCCCAGCCCACGACCGCAGGGGCGCGATGCCCGCCGAGTCTCGTACACCCATGATTCACCGTACGACAGCCACGATGATGGGGACGGCGAGTACGGCTCCGAAAGGGACCGAGCATCGCCGGGCAGCTCTCCAGGCGGGCGCTCAAGCGGCTCTGCTGGGCGCTGGCGCTCAAACACGGCCAGCCAGGTAAGCTGGTGACGACCAACGCAAGGATTCCCTGCCGATCCCCGGCCTCGTTGCCGCAATGGGCATCGCTCGATGGGCTGATACGGCCTACCCTACTGCGTAATACCTCCCGTCCCTTGCCCAGGCCGGCGCTGCCGACGTGGGCGAGCCCTCTGTGGAGTCCTTCCTGCTGAGCCTGCCGCTGGGCGAGGGGCCACAGGACGAGGAGCTGGAGGCGCGGCTGGCGGCGCGGCTGTACCAGGAGCAGGCGGCGCAGGCGGCGCTGCGGGCGCGCGTGCAGCAGTGGGCCGACGTGGCCATGGAGCTGTACGGCATGGTGGCTGCGCAGAGGCAGCACGAGCAGCAGCACCAGGACGAGCTGCAGCGGCCGGGTGAGGGGGCGTCCGGGTCGTGGTGCCAGTGACCACACAGCGACCCTGAAGGGGCCTACGCTGGCAATGGGGGAAAGCGAGCGGATGGGTTCTGCCGGTGGCGCGCCGCCTCCACCAGCCGGCCTCACGCGACCCTGGAATGTATCGCCAGTCCATCTGCCCCCACCTGCCATGCCCGCGCCCGTGCCCCACCCCAGATGCCGCAACGCTGTCGGCCATCAAGTCAGCCATCGGGGCCTTCGTTCGCAGCAGCGCGGCTGGCTCGCCGTCGGCCCCCCGCAACCAACCCCAGCTGCCGGACCTCCAGCAGCCCCAGGCGCAGCGCCAGCTGTCGTCCCGCTCTGGGGCTCCCCAGGCCCATCACCCGTACCAGGCCCAGCCTCTGAACCAGGGCCACGGCCGCGACCAGCCCGCACAGCCGCCGTCCTTGCGCGCCACCGCCCCGCCGCCGCTTGCGCTGTCCTCGGCTCAGGGCACGCCCACCGCCCACCACATCACCCGCACCTTCAACCGCGCCGATGCGCCGCCCTACCTTTCGGGACCTCAGCCGGGCATGGGCTCGGGGCCAGGGCCCGCTTCGAGCCACGGGCTCTGGCAGGCAGCCAACGGTGCAGACGGGCCGTACCCGGCCGTCCACCACGGCCTGCGGCCCGCTGCCGCCTCTGCCGGATCCTCGGTTGCGGCGGAAGGCGTGATGTGGACTCCGCGAGGCGGCGTATGGACGCCCGCTGCCTCCGCGGCCTCTGCCGCAGGGGTCCGCCAGCCCAGCGGCCCCGGGGCGTCAGCACATGAGTTGGCTGCAGTGGAGGCGCAGGCGCGGGCTGAGGCCGAGGCGCTCCGGCAAGAGGTGCGGCTCGCTGACTGATGACCATGACAGAGGCCGGTCGCCGCTCCTCAACCGCAGGCCCTGTCACTGGGCCCCGCCTTTGCTGCGGCTGCACCGCATGCACCTCAGTGAGGTGCATGCTAGGACAACCCCGACTGCTCGGACCGCCTCGGGCTATACCGCCCGCCTTCAACCCATCTTGTCCTCGCATCCTCGCCCCGGGCCGCCCCCTGTTCAGGTGCTGCGCCTTCAGGCCGAGCTGGCGGCCGCGCGTGGCGGCCAGCTGCCCGGGGGCCCTGCCGCGCGGCACTTGGCGGCCGTGGGCGGGGAGCGGCTGGGCCCTGGCCAGGCCGTGGGCATGGGTGTTGGCGGGGCGCCGGGCTCGCTGCCACCCGACCAGGAGCGGGCGCTGGCGGCGGCCGTCATGATGCAGGCTGCGCTGGTGGCCCGGGTGGGTGACGCCGCGCTGCGAATGTTTGGAGTGGAGGAAGCGGTGCGACAGCAGGGGGCTGGCGTCTCCGCCTGAGTCGTGACCGCTGTTGCCCGTGCGCGTGCCTTGCTGCCCAACAGCCGCTGGCGCCGTCGCTAGCGCTGCCGGATGCATATGGGGCGCCCCAAACGCTGGGCCAACAGCAGCAGCAGGCCGCGCTGCTGGCGGCGCTGCGGGAGGAGGCTGAGGTTGCGCGGGTGGCGGCGGCCGAGCGCGCAGCGCAGGTGTGGACATGGGCGGGGGATTTTCTCCAACACATTCTTGCAGAGCGCTTGCACGCACTGTGCAACCGTGCGCTGGCGCTCCCGAGTCACAACCCGGCGACAGGGAACGCAGCGCCCTCGGGATGCACCGCGCCCAGCCGCCACCCACTCCACCCACGCTCTACCTGCCTGCCTGCGTGCCTGGCTGCCTCCTGCAGGCTGCTGCCTCCGGCGAGGAGGCCTCCCGTCTGCGGCACGCCCTCCTGGACGCAGAGCTGGAGCTGCAGCGGGCGGCAGTAGCGGGCGAGGCGGCACGGAAGCACGTGGCGCAGGTGGGCGGCCAGCGCGCGCGTTCGCATGGCTCGCATGGTTTGCGTGGCCCCCGGGCGCTGCTGTGGGTTGCAGCTGCGAATCGTGCTGAATTCACTGGCCGCTTAGCTGTTACCGCCGCGGGGTCCCGTGCCGCAGGCCGAGGAGCAGGCGGCCGCGCTGCGCAACAGCAACGCCGCACTGCTGGCCGAGGCCGAGCAGCACCGCGGCCGAGCGGACTCAGCGCAGGCCGAGGTGCGGCCGCGAGCCGAGTGCGGCAGCGATCGGGGGAGGGGCACGGGGGCTAGCTGAGACTATGCATTCGGTGGCAGCGAGGCGAGGCCGGGCTGCTCCCTGACCGCCGCCCTGCCGTGCATGCAGGCGGCGACCTGCCGGCAGCAGCTGGCGACCGCCCGGGCCGAGGCGCAGCTGGCGCGAGCCGAGCTGAGCGCTGCGCAGGTGGGGGCCCCTGCAGGCGTCCGGTTTGCGCGCGGCACCAGCCTTTGCATGTACGACACCACCACAGCCCCTCATATGCCGCGGCCACTGCGGAGGATGGGGAACGCTGCCGAGACTACCCGGGTGCCCCTCGTGCGCTGCCCCGTGCCACGCCGCCTTCCGTCAGGCCGAGTCCCAGCGCATGGCTCAGCAGCTGACGCGCCGCAGCGGGGAGCTGGCGGCGGCAGCGCAGCAGGTGGGCTGGGGGTCCGTGGCGAACAGGCGCCCCGTGGAGCGACCTGAGCCCTGCTGCTGGCGCGCCTCAGCGCACGCCATGCCGCGCCCTTAAAGGCTCCGTCTGCCTGCCTGAGGCTGCACGTGGGCCATTGCCAACGCAGGCCCAGCTGCTCCCGACGCTCCAAGCCGAGCGCGACGCCGCTGTGGCCCGGGTCGAGCAGCTGGCCGCCGAGCTGGTGGCTGTGCGGAGGGAGCTCGCCGCCGCGCAGGCGCAGACCGCGGCTGCGTTGGCGTCTGCAGCGGCAGTGCCGGTCGAGGCCCTGGCAGCGGCGACCGCCCAAGCCGCGGAGCTGCAGGCTACGCTAACTGCCGAGCAAGCGTCGGCAGCGGCTGAACGGCAGCGGGCCGAGGAGCTGGCGGCGACGCTGGCGGCCGAGCAGCGCCGTCGGAGCGGGGAGGTGGCGGCCGCCGCCGAAGCCGCGGGCGCCGAGGTGGCAGCGCTGCGGCGGCAGCTGGCGGAGGCGGTCGCGACGGCGGCGGCGGAGCGGCAGGCGCAGGACACGGCGGCGGCGGCGGCCTTACGGGCGCGGGAGGCGGAGCTTGTCGGCCAGCTGCGGGCGGTGGAGGCAGAGCGGGACAGCCTGACGGCCGCAGCGGCTTCCACACGAGCGCAGGCGGACAGCTCGGAGGCCAGGGCGCGCGCTGCTGAAGCGTCGGCTGTGGTTGCGGCCAGCGAGCTGGCGGCGGGGCGTGAGGCCGCAGCACGGCTGGAGCAGGAGCTGGCGGAGGCGCGTGCCGCCTCGGCCAGCAGCGGCAGTGGCGGCGGCAGCGGGGCTGCGCATGAGGAGGCGGAGCGGGCCGAGGCGCTGGCTGGCCAGCTGGCGGAGGCGCGCAGCGCACTGGCGGCGCTGGCGCAGCGCGGCAAGGGCCTGGCCCAGCAGAACGAGGAGCTGCGCAGGCGGATGGAGGTGAGGGTGCTTTTCCGCCAAGCGTACGCGTGGCCATATGCAAGGGGTGCCTGCAGCCGGGTCCGCTGCGGCTGGGCTCGTGCCTCATGCTGCCTGCCGCGTGTGCTGGCGCCTCGCCGCAGGCTGCCGGGGCTCAGGACGCTGCCGCGGCTGCGGCAGCAACCGGGAGCACAGAGCCAGCAGCAGCGCCGCCGACGCTTGAGGGCCGGCGCTCGGGGGCACACGCCCATGCGGTCGTGGCGCAGGCGGCTGAGCGCGCGGTCGCTGCCGAGGCGCGGGTGGCTGAGCTGCAGGACGCCGTGTGGGAGCTGCGGCGGCAGCTGGCGGCGGCGGCGCAGCGGGCTGCGGCAGCGGAGGCGGAGGGGCTGCATCGCGCCGCCAGCACCGGGGCGCTGAGCTCCCTCGGCGGTTGGGCGGAGATGTCCTCAGCTCGTAGCGGCCGCGGCGGCGGTGGCGGCGAGGACGGCGGCGGCAGCGGCGGGCTGCTGGATCTGCTGGGGCGCTGGAGCAGCAGCGGCGGGCTCAGCCCCTCAGCGGCGGCGGCGGCCGGCGTCAGCGGCGTGGCGGCGGCATCGCCGCAGCAACACCTCAAAGTGGCGCTAGCGGCGGCACGGCAGCGGGTGAGGGCGTGCCCCACGCTGCAGCACATCCAGCCCCCTTGCAAGCTCTCCACCCTGTGCTCTGGTGTGGCTCGCCTAATTCCACTTGGCCAAAGCTGCTGCCACGCGCCCTGTTCGTCACCGGGCCCCCGCAGATCACGGCGCTGGAGCAGCAGCTGGCGGCGCAGACAGCCGCGGCCGCCGCCAGCGCGGCAGAGGCGGAGCGCCTGGCGGCGGCGCTGGCGGCAGCGACGGTGACGTCGTCGGCACGGGCGCAGGAGGATGCGCAGGCGGAGGCGGCGCTGACGCTGCAGCGGACCAGCCTCGAGCAGGCGCTGGAGGAGGCGCAGGTGGGGCGAGCATGGTGGAGGTTTGCGCTGGGCGTGGTCGGGGGCCCGCTGCGGCCGACAAGGCAAGGGCCTGTGCTCGGCAGTGATTGCTAGGGATGGTAGCTGTGCTGGAGGGTGCAGATCGGCCCGGCTTGCCACCCGCAGGCCAGCCTCATGAAGGCCACCGCGGAGGACCAGGTGCGTGTGGGACTAGCGATGGGGCTGGCCGCAGCGCTGCAGGGCCATGGCGGGCCGCGAGGTAGAGCGGCATGGCTGTCGTGGCGCAGCCAACCCCTGCCCGCAGCGCTGAGCGCGGCTGCCCGCTGCCGGTCCCCTCGCCCTGCAGCACCTAAGGGACGAGCTGCGTGCCGCTCAGGAGGCGCGCGTCGCCGCGGAGGCCGCGCTGGCACGCGCCATGGCTGACGCCCAGGCCGCAACAAGGGCCGATGGCCGGGCTGCGGGTGCGGCCTTAGCTGGCGGCGAGGGCACCGCCTCGCCGGACGCCACCGCCCAGCGGATGGCCGCTCTGGAGGAACAGGTAGGTGACACCCGTGCTGCCCATTGGCCCCAACGGCCGCAGCTGGCCGGCACTGCGTGCAGACGCACCTGGCAGGCGGGGATGGCTTGTTCGCACCCAAGCGAGGACATGGCTTGGCCCAACACATGGTGCCTTGCGCTGCGGCCGCAGGCCTCGCAGCTGCGGTCGGCCGTCGCGGACCGCGACGCCGCGCTGGGTGCGCTGCAGGCGGCCGTTGCCAGCCTGCGTGACGAGCGGCAGCTGCTGCGGGTGCAGCTGCAGGTGAGGGGCGCCCTGCGGCACCGAGAGCCGCGAGCGGGCGCAACCCTGCCGCCACTCGCGTGCTGCGCGCCTTGTGCCCCGCGTCTCCTCGGGACACTGCCTGCGCGCTTGAACGTACGCCGCCTCATGTCGGCGCTGCGCCGCAGGACGCTGAGGAGGAGGTCGCGCGTGTGGAGGCGCGGGCTTCGATTGCCGCCTCCGACAGGGCTGCTCTGGAGCAGGCGCGGTCGGTGAATGAGACGGACGCCCTGCAGCGGCGCTGCAGCGCTTCGGAGGCCGCCCTGGCCCAGGTAAGGTTCTCGGCAGGCTGTACGGACCTCGTGCTATGCTGCATCCCCGGCCCCTGCTGCCTGCCCCGCCATCCCTAAACTGCATTCTCATGCGAATGCCCCTCTCTGTGTGCCACAGGCGCAGAAGCGCGTGGCTGCTCTGGAGGAGGAGGCGGACGAGCTGAGGCAGCAGGTAAACGGTGGGGCAGGGGCAGGGGCAGGAGGGGGGCCCAGGCTCAGGGGCAGGAGGGGGGCCCAGGCTCAGGGGCAGGACGGGCAGCCGCTGCAACTGCAGCAGCAGGAGACATGCGTCTATCATGTTGCGAAAGTTCTCCCGTCCGTACCCGCCTCCTGCCATGGAACGGTGCCTCGGCCCCCCCCCCCTGCAGCTGGCGGAGCGCGGCGACGAGCTGCTGCTCCGCTGCCACGCGGTGACGGCTCTGGAGCAGGAGCTGGAGCAGGCGGCTCAGCAGCGGGACGAGGCGCGGCAGCTGGCAGAGGCAGCCGCGGCAGGGGCAGGCGTGCGGCAGGTGGGCCGCACAGCGCAAGGACGACGTGGCGAGGGGGTCGGGCGTGTTAGGGGCCGCGCTCACCCACTGCTGCGGGGGTCGGGGTGGGGTCGGGCGCCGGCCACTTGGGTCCTCCCCTTCTACCACGACATGGGGCCGCTGGGGCCACGCAGGGGGCATACGCACCCCGGGGTTACGCCCGGGCCTGGGCAGATGGCTAACGCCTTGATGCGCTACGACCTGCTGCTGCGCTGCCACATGTGCGCCCTCAGGCCGGCTCCGATGGGCAGCTAGCGGGGGTGCGGACTGCGCTCGCGGCAGCGGAGTCGGCCCGTGACAGGGCGCGCGCTGAGGCGGCTGCGCTCGATAAGCGCACGGCTGCAGCGGAGGCGGCGCTGGGTGAGGCGCGGGCGGCGGAGGCGGAGGCGCGGGCGGCGGGTCGGCGGTGGGAGCGGCGCGCGGCCGAGGCGGAAGCGGCACGGCAGCGTCTGCAGGTGCGGCTGGGGGGTGGGGGCCCAGCTGCAGCGGCCTCTGTTCTCTCTCGCATTCTTAGCAATTGCATAGTCGAGCCTGCAGCTCCCATGTGTTGTCAGGTCTGAGCCTTCATAGCCCAGCCGCCCGCCTCCCCCGCCCCCGCCACGTGCGCACACAGGACGCCCTCTCTGCAGCCGTCGCCGCCGGCATCCAGCCAGACGCGCCTGCCCGGGGCGACTGGGCTGCCGCCGCCGCAGCGGCAGACAGGGTGCGCGACGCCGCACCCCGCCCGCCCTCCGTGACGCCCCCACCCGGCGCACTGGGCCGCGGGGGCGCTGGTGCCGGGCCAGGCCAGCACGACAGCGGCGGCAGCTCAACGCTGCAGCCATTCGGGTCCGTGTCGCCGACCGCCCGGGACAGCCCCCCTACCCGCGAAGGCGACGCCCCACCGGCCCGGAGGCCGTCGCTGTCTGCATCGCCAAACTCGCCACATCGCCAGCCGTCAGCCGACGAGGACAGCTCCGGCGGTAGCGATGACAACGGGCCGCCAGCGCCCCGCCGGCTGCTGCTGTCTCTTCCAAAGGGCTCGGGGCCCTCGGTCGGTACGGCCGAGGCAGGCGAAGGCGGCGGGGCCCATGAGCCCGAGGCGCCAGTCAGCGGGCAGGCGCGCAGCAGCCTTGGCAGTGAAGGTGACGCTGACGCCGTTGCGGACGACGAGGACGGCTACGCGGAGGCGCTGTCTGCCAGCTTTGGCGAGCAGCTCGACTGCGGGCCAGCCCCTCGGCACTACCTGCAGCAGCACCAGCATACGGGGCACCGCCAGCTGCACCAGGACCGGGACCCGCAGCACGGCGCGCAGCAGCAGCGGCACGGCGGCGGCCGCCTGCCGCCAGCCCCGTCGGCCGACGAGCAGCCCGGCGGTCGCGGCCCAGAGCACCGCAGTCGCAACGGGCGGCCGTCGCAGGCGCAGCAAGGGGGCGCGGCCCTGCCAGGTCAGCGGCAGCTGGCGGCGACAGGCCCGGTCCCTGTCCGTGCGGAGTCTGGCTCGTCGTCCGGCGAGGCCCAGGAGCTGACGTTGCGGCGACGCGGCGGTCAGACCGACATGGGGAGCGAGGAGGGGATGGCGGGGGAGGCAGGGGAGGACGACTGGCCCAGCGAGGGGGCGGGGCGGGTGCCGGTGCAGGACGCGCGAGCGCCCTGGGAGACCTCCAGCAGCGAGGGGGGCGAGCAGCTAGGGCCTGCTGGCTGCCAGGCGGACGGACAACGCCGTGTGGATGACTACTACGAGGGGAACGGGGACAGGGAGGAGGGGCGCCGCGGCGCGGCCGCAGTCAGGCGTAGCGGAGACGGCGGCGGTGCCGCTGGGGCTGGGGAGCGCAGCAGCGCCAGCGGCGCCAGCATCGACCTGCGGCCGCCGCCGCGCCAACGGACGGCCCCTGCCGGCGGAGCCGACGGCACAGGCTCACGCCGCCGGAACGGCGGTCCTGTCGTGTTCCTGTCCAGTCCGCCTGTGCCATCGGCTGCTGCTGGCGAGGAGGACTCTGCCTGGAGCCTCTCGGGCGGCGGCGCCGCCGCCGCCGCTGCGATGCCGAAGAGCCGCCGTCGCGTCAGCACCCCCGGGCCGCAGCGCCACAGCTATGATGTGAGCGGTCACGAGGCCGTGCTGGCGGCGGTTGAGGCGACGCTGCGGGACAGCGCTGCCGATGCCGACGGCGACGGCGGCAGCGACGTTAGCCACGTCAGCAGCATGGCGGCGGGAGCCGAGGACTTGGAAGAGCTCAGGTGGGGCCTGCGGGCTTGCGAAGCCATTGGCCCAGGGTGGCGCAGTCACGCCTTTCCACCAGCCCTCTGCAGCCACGCCTTGCCCGCACCTACCTGGGCTTGCCTTGCAGGGAGCGGCTGGGCGAGCTGGAGGCCCTGCTGCGGCCAGCCGGCGCCGCCTGGCCGCATGCGCTGGGCCAGCTCCGGCCGCCATTCCTCACCGAGCCCTCGCCGCGCACCCCGGCCCACCACTCCGCCACCGCCCCGGGCACGGCCCCGTCCACGCCCGGCGTCAGCCTCTTCGCGCAGTACGCCTCGGCAGCCGTCGCAGGCGGCGGCACAGCCGCTGCGGTCGCGGCGGCCGCCGCCGCCATGGCATCTGGCGACGGCGGCGTGCCGCCGCGGACGCCCATGTCAACGCCGCTGGGCTCCGTGCAAGTCAGCCGGCGCGTATCGTCAGCCGCTGGGCACGCCCTGGCGCCGCGGGTGCCGCTTCGGCCGGCGTCTGTGACAGCCGACGCCGACGACACCAACGGCCGCTCGGCGCCCCCCGTGTCCGAGCCGGGTCCGCACCTTGCCGGGCCGGCTGGCCTGCCGCCATCACCACCCGCCTTTCTGTCCCAGCAAGATGGCGGCCGCGGCCCGGCAGGGGCTGCTGCCTGGCCCGGTGCTACGCCGCCCAGGCCACCCGGGCCGGGGGCGCAGCTCGGCTCCCGCAATCGCCGTTCCAGCGCGCCGGTGGAGTGGCGCAGTGTGGAGGCGGTCCTCGCCGCGACAGCTTCGGGGGCCGCTGCCGGTGGCGGCGGCGCTGCAGGCGGGCCTGGCAGGGGCGCCGGGGCGCCAGGGCGCACCAGTGCCGGCCCGCTGAGCCCCGTGGGCGAGGCCGGCGCCTTTCGGGCGTCGGCCTCGCGGCCGCAGACCCTGGGGCAGCTGCCTGCTTCTCAGGCACGTACACCGGGCCTCAGCCTCAGCCCACTGTGTGGGCTGGAGGCAAACACTCCTCGTGCGAGCAGCAGGGCGCTCTGCTCACCTGCTGCCCCGCCTGGCCCTGCTCCCCACAGCGTGCGTCTCGCGAGCGGGAGGTGTCGCGGACGCAGAGCCGCGTCAGGGAGCTGCAAGTGCGGTCCCTGGCGCTAGGGCTGGCGCTCTCCGTTGCTCGGCGGCACCTTGCGTGCTTGGGCACCCGTCGCTGCCTCCCTACGCACCGCAATAGCTTCGGTTCGCGTCAACGACGAGCCATCTCCCCTTCTCCCATGCAGCCTAAATTGCCCCTCCCAACCGCACCGCCCGCAGGCGCAGTTAGACGCGGTCGTGGCGCGGGCCTCGGCCGTGGCCGACGACGACAACTTCGGCACGGCCGGCAGCTCCGGCTCGCTGTCGTCGGGCTCTGTGGAGCCGCTTGAGGCGCTCGCCGCGTCGGCTCCGTCGTTGTCTGCCATGCGGCGCGTGACGGTCAAGTCGGCCTCCACCAACACACACCACGCGGCGGAGCACACAGGCGGCGGGGAGCAGGGTGGCGAGGAGACCGAGGCGGTGCGTGCAAAGGGGCGAACGGCGCTTGGGCAGGGCTCGCCACTTTCGTAATGGAGTTCAAGCGCAACGGTCGCGTCTAGTTCCTGCCATACTCGCAGCGTCCTATGCGGATGCCCGGCTGCTGGTCCCCGCTAAGGCGAGTTGCCGGCCCGCTCTCGCTCTGCCGCAGCCGCCCGTGCTGGCCTACACGAAACGCTCCTTCACCTTTCCGCGGAGCGCGCCCGTCGTGTGGGAGGAGCCGCCGCAGCAGCACGGCCGTTCCCGGCTCGCGGACATGGGCCCCGGGCACGGCCGGCTGCTGTCCCCGGGTGGCGGGGCCGCCGCCGCGCCGGGTGTCGGGCGTCGCCTGAGCAACCGTGCCTTCGACTCGGGCAGCGGGGCCCTTGGTGAGAGCGCAGCTGGGTCTTATGGCGAGGGGTTACGCGGCGGGCGTAGGAGCTACCCGGGCCCAAGCCTGGGTCAGGGCCGCGTGGGCTCGGGTGACGATGACATGGCAGCAGCAGCGGCTTTGGTGCGGCAAGTAGACTTGGCTCTGTCACGGAAGTCGTACTCGGGCGCGTGAGCATGGTGGGTTCGGTTGGCTGCCAGGAACGGCTTCTGAAACGGACACCGCAACCGCGGGAGTGTGCGCAAGCACATCATGCGGCGGACTCATCAGCGCCTGTAATGGTGCAGTAACTGTCGGGGAAGCTCCACACAGAAACCAGCTGCCATCACGTACTCCCCCGTTCTTGGGCAGAATGGGCGAGGCGCAAGCAACCGCAGTTACAAGAAAGAATAGACTTGCGCGTCCAACCAAGAACTATCATAGCGCGCGGCCCACCAATTGAGTACGGCCGCTCTGCATCCGTCCGCGAGGCAGATAGTGCTTGCCCCTCCTGCGCCCGACACCAGGCGCAGTCCGTTCCGGCCACAAATCAACGCCGCGACGGCGGCATGCATGCCATCCCGCGTGTTGTCTTCCGTGAGTTCGCCCTCAAATCGAAACGCTCAAATTGTCAGCCCGCAGCCCAGCATCACAAGATAAATGCCCCCTCCCGTCGTTCCTACGGCGTATAGTGGACATGTGCTGCTACGATGAGGTAAGAAGGCAAGCCAGCACGACCGCCAGGGACGAACCGACTGCCATGAAAGAGACAGGGAAGCCTAGCCACCCACTAGCTGCGACGCCAAAGGGCTCGCAAGTTCCGAGCTTATTAGGCTCAGCAACCCGCAAACTCTTCTCAGCCTATCCACTCACGCCTGCCCATAGGTGCTTGCATGCATCTCCGCGCACGGCACCACGCCCCAGCAGGGACAGGAGCCGGCACAGACACGCAGCAATCAGAGAATCAATCGAAGCCCGCGTCGACAGCATCACGAAGGCTCGTACGTAAGGCAGCGAGCAAGCCCGCAACATCCGCCCGCGACATACATGCGCACCGTGTGGGAGCACACGTCAGCTGCCAGTGCCCGCCCTGCCACTGGCATGCCAGCAAGATTCACCTACCCGCACGCCCCGAACCCTTCGCTCGTAAGCAGCAAGGGGGCAGGCCCGGGCACGCCACCACGTCCTCGCCACGCACCGCGCGCATGGCTACACTTCCGCACACATACATCCCTCGCGCCGGATTCTGCAGGGCCAGCGCCCTGAGGCGCCGCCTCTCTACATCGTCAATCCCAGCACATCGCACCGCAAGCGTACAAGGGTTGGTCAACTACAGAGGCCGGACGGCCGTTGCCCACACGCCCCAGCACCCAGCACAGCGTCACGCGTCAGGGACTCGCCACAGTACCGCTCGCCGTCGAGCGGGCAACACGCGAAGTTAGCTCGAGCGCAACAATGCACCACCACAACACTTGCGCGTGACCTGCGGGGTACTTGTTTACCGTACCGGCGGGAATAGTTTCTACTCTGATAATGTACACCGAGGCCGCGTGGATACCTCCCAACACACTGGTACAACCACCTGCCAACGCCTTAGGTAACACCACAGCCGCGAACGGCCAGGGCGCCCGCGGACCTCGTCCCAGCGACAGTAAACGCGCCCACCCCTACCCACCAAGGGCCACAGCGCTACCAATTATACTGCGCACATCTAGCCCCACCAAGGTGGCGCGGCCGGGCGGTGCAGGGAGGACGCAGCAGCAGCTGGCAGGTGGGGCAGGATGCTGCCCGTGCGCCATTCTGCTACTTATGCACCTCTCAAGCACCGCCAGCCGCGCGCACGGCGATCCTCGACCCCATGGACCACGTGCTCATGCCGTCCCGCCCGTACACCTCGAGCAGGTCAGGGCTGCCACCCGTGCTCGCGCGCTGCTCCTCCAGCTCCTCCTCCTCGGCCGCCCACTCCTCGGCCACAGCCGAGAGCACTCGCAGCGCCCGCTCCGGCGGGCTGCGGCTGAGCACGGCCGACATGGGCAGCACCTGCACCAGGTCGCCGCTCTGCAGCGCCGACTGGCCGTCAGCCAGGCGGCTGTTGACCGTAAGCGCCAGGCCGGGCTGCTGGCCCAGGCCCAGCTCGCGCCACAGCTGGTGCGCCGTGGTGCCCAGCGGGAACTCCTTGGTCTCAATGCCGTCGCACGTCTGCAGCAGCACGCTGACCTCGGTTTTGGCGGGAACCTGAGGCGGCAACGCAAGTGGGAACACAGCCAGACACCCGGTTGAAGACATCCAGAGCTATCACTTTGCCACGAAGACGCACTTCAGAGCTGCGCGGGATAGCACAGCACAGCCGCCTGCACCCATGCGCACCTGCAGCTTGAAGCGCTCGTGGCGGAGGAAGGGGTCCAGGAGCTGGCGCTGCTGCTCCTCGGGCACGTCCAGGTAGGCCACGCCCAGCGCCTTGAGCGAGCTGTCCGTGGGCGGGCTGCCCTGCGGCCGGACCTTCTTGTCGTGCACATTGAGCTTGTAGTGCGTTAGCCAGCGCTTGTACTGGGTCTCCTGAGGTGGTGACGAGGGACGGAGGAGCGCGACACAAGTGCTGAGGCAACCGACTGCTGCTTCGGCAGGCGGGCGAGACGCAGCTCGTGTGTGCAGTGCCAAGCATCAAGGAGAAACTCGAGGCGGAGAAACCCGATACGCGCAGCCTATTCCGTACCTTCTCGAGCCACTCGTCCTCAGAGTCAAGCTTCTCCTTGTACTTCCAGTGCGCCGCAAAGCCGTACTCGGCGATGTAGTGCATCTTGTGCGTGCGGATCTGGACCTGTGAGGGCACCGTCACACGAAAGAAATCTGTCAGTCCACGGCATGTCCCATTTTAAGCAGCTTCTGCGAGAGAAAGTTTCACGGTGTCGGGGCCAGCGCGCATTGCCCTAATCAACCAGGGATGTAGCACACGCAGGCTGTAGCGCGCCGGCTCTCTCACCTCGACGGGTACGTCGGCCTCGCCCCAGACGGTCTCGTGCAGCGACTGGTAGCCGTTGGGCTTCTTGATGTCCTTTATGAAGTCCTTGCTGCGGCCCGGCATTGCCCGGTACACGCTGGTAACAGCGCGCAGGGCCGTGTAGCATTCGTGCTTGGAGGCCACCACCACGCGCAGGGCCATCAAGTCGAAGACCGTCTCCAGCGACGACTCGGTCAGCGGCTTGCCGTCCTTAAGCAGCTTCGAGTAGATGCCGTACAGGTTCTTCGGCCGACCGCTGATGTCCTCGTACGCCACGCCCTGCTGCTGCAGCGCCTCCTTGATCCTGTTGATGGTCGCCTCCAGCACCACGGGGTCTTGCCGCGACCGCACCGCCTCCTTCAGCCAGGCGTACTCCTATGGTCAGGCAGGTGGGGCTCTAGTAAGCAATCAAGGTACTGAGCAGGCTAGGAGCACCGAATACCTGCTCCATTCAAGAAGCTGCGCGCAAGTCACATGTGAGTACCAGCCAATGGTACGATGCAAGCTGGCACATAAGCAGCTGCCGACGGCTCAGCGCACCTGAGGGTGCAGCGCGCTGAAGGCCAGGTCCTCGAGCTCCGCCTTGAGGCACCACACGCCGAGGCGGTTGGCAACCACCGAGTAGACCTCCAGCGTCTCCCGCGCCAGCGCCTCCTGGCGCTCCAGCGGCAGCACGCGGATTGTGCGCATGTTGTGAACGCGGTCGGCAAGCTTGACGAGCACGGCGTTCACGTCCTCCATGGCAACAAGCATGCGGCGGAAAGTCTCCTCCGTGAACGACCCTGAGCCGTTGTGCTGACGGTACAGGCGGCTCATCTCGCTGATCGTGTTGACGCGGTCAACAAGGGAGACAACCGAAGGCGGCATGAACTCCTCGAGCTGAGACCGGTACCCGGGATCAAGCCCAAGCGCCTCGTGCAGCAGACCTGCGGCCACTGTGTCCGCGTCCAGGCCCAGGCCCGCGAGGGTTTTGGCGACCTGCAGAGATGCGTGACGTACGTGGTGATGCAGTAGCACGAGCAGCACGTGACAAGAAGCGCTGCGGGCGCCAGAGCGGCAAGCGCCATCAGCGTCCGCTCACCTCGACGCAGTGGCTGAGCATGGTGTCACCATTCTTGCGAAACTGGTTTTGGTGCGCGCGAGCTGTTAGCCCATAGGCGGTGACCACGACCTCCGCGTTGAACACGGCGTGTTCGGCCTGCGCATGTCGGACGCATGTATTGAAGCACAGTCAGCAATTCGACATAAGCTGCAGCAACATCAAGAAGAAGAATGAGCTCCACGCAACAGTGGCACACTCCATGCGTTCGCGCCTAGTTAGCGACGCATGCTTGACCGTGGCAATTCACCACCGCAATTGAGCTGGATTCGTCCCCAAGGTGCCCGAACAATACGCTGCGCAACGCACCTGGGCTTGACGCAGCAGGTCCAGCGGAATGCCGGGAAAGAAGCAGAGAGGGTCATGCACCGTGGGCAGACTTGGCGCCAGCACGTCGTGCTCCTGAAGGAAGGACACGCCTTTTTCAGCCAAATAATCCTGGCAAGTCAAGACACTGCGCAACAGGCATACGTGAAGATCAATCACACCTTCTCAACGCTGAGCGCGCGAGAAAGGAGGCCCTTGGCTGCCTGGGGCTTTGAGGCCGCTGATAGAGTTGGTCGCGAGAAGGAGAAGCTGGCGTCCCCGGCGAACGCGCTTGGCGCGAACCCAAAGGTCACGGGGGCCGCTGCAGGAGCGCTGGTGCGCTGGGCGGCCTCAGGGCCCGAGGGCGACGACGCAACCGAACGGCGTTGCCGCCCAGACGTCGAAAGGCTGTACCGCTGATAGAAGTCATCACCGCGAGCCCCGTCCAGGTAGCCCTCAGCGACTGCTGAAGCTCCCGCACCCGAGTGTCGACCGCTCCCAGCGATGGGCAGCGGGCCGCTGGACCTCCCGCTCGGCACGCGCCGAACTCCGAATGGTATAGGAACAGACCGAGCGAGCGGCGAGGTGCCGAACTGGCTGCTCGCTGGAGCGTAGACCGCGGCCATCCTCTTCAGGGTTCGAGTCTTTGGGATGCGGAAGCTTGTTGGTGGTGTTGTTTGCTTGCGGACTTCTGAATAGACATTTTAGACAAGGCAAAGGCCGTTCAGAGCGCCATTTTTGGCGCCGGACGTGGGAGGGTAGGTGCTTGAGAAAGAGAAGGCAAGGTAGTTTTGTAAACGTGTTGTTGTATGCGTGCGCGTAGTGTGTGTGCAGGTATTGTGTAAGGGGCAACGTCGGCGCAAAGAGCATTTCTTTGCGTCATGGGTTCAGTTCGGGGCCTCGCCTCAACCCTTCCGGAAGCCCCGTCGACAAGCGCCCTAGCATCAAGGCGTTTCACCTCTATAAAGCAGCGCCAGAGCGCGCCGATGCCCGCGCAGTTGGGAGTCAGCGGCAGCCATTGGCGCGAGTGGGCGTTGGCAGGCCACGCGTCTTCCACCATCACAATATCAGTGCTCCAGATCACTACGCATTATGTTCCAGCCATCCCGGGGCTGCAGGCGCGCCCGGCGACACGGCGTGGCCCGTGGGACGGTGCTGACTGTTGACGTTGTTCGTTGGTGCCAGTCGCGGGGGCGGACACGCAGCAGGCAAGAGATGTGTACTTGTGGGGCGTCGTATAGAGGGAAAGACACGTGCATGAGAGGCGTCCAGGGGACTGCGCGGGGTAGGCTGCCGACCAGCGTGTGCCCGAGCGTGCCAGGTCTTCGTTCGGCACACAAGCGAGTGGCACGGCAAGCGCGTGCCAGCACCCCCCTACAATGTCCAGGACATTTCTGAACGCATCATTACATTGCCACACCACACCGTAACTAGCGGCTGCACAGGAAAATGGAGGAGTCCACAGCAGCTGTTCGTACTTTACGACTGCCCGCCCCCGGCTCTCGCGGCCCTCCCCTGTACTGCAGCAGCTGGCGCGCCCCACCTCTGCAACCACACCCTGCCCGAGCCCGGCCACCGTCCCCCATGAGCGGGCCAGCAACCCCGCACTGCCCGTGTCCCTGCACTGCAGCCGCCTGCCCCCGCCAGCCCCCTCAGTCCTGCTTGCGGGCCTTGGCTTTCGCTGCCCGGCCCCACGTCCGGTACGCCGCGTCCTTGGCCCGGTACAGCAGGGCCACCAGCGCAAAGGCCACGTAGTGGAAGGCGTACAGGCCTCCGTAGGCCACTGGGGCCCAGGGCTTGGTAACGTCCAGGAAGGGGTACAGCCTGGCAGGTGGGGGAGGCCGGGCGGGCGGGCGGGAGGGTTGTGGGGCTGGGGGAGGCGGGCACATGGGGCAGAGTAAGCCTGGGCCTGGGGAGGGTACGAGCGGAGGTGCGGGGGTGGTGCGAGGAGGAGTGGGCTGGGCCTTGTCTAGGACCGGGTCTTGCTCGTCCGGGGCACCTCGGCTTGGTGGCCCCGCCCCGGCCCCTGACCAGTACCGCACCCCTCGCTGTTGAGGTTCGCTCCTGGTTGCGCGCGGGTACGGGAACGGGCGCCGCGCCAGCGGCCAACCAGCATCGTAACAGCGGCCCTCGCCTACGCTATACACCCACGCGCGCACGATACCTCCACCCCTCGGTAAGCGAGGTACGGCTGCTGCTGCTGCAAAGCCCTGCGGCTGCGGGGGCTGCCACTTCGGATTGCCCCTCCCTAACGCTGAACGTCGGAGGGTCAGGTGCAACCCCGCTCGTTCTGATACCTCGAAAGAAAACCGTGCTGTCGCTGCCTCTTCCAGGCCCCCACCGGCGCTGCGCACCCTGCGCCTGCCTCTACGCGCCGCTAGTGCCCGTGCCTTCGGCAGCGGTTGCCCTCCTCAAGCCCATCCCGCCCCACCCACCCCCCCTGCCCCGGGCCTCACCACTTGCCGCTGTACGCGTGCCAGGCGTGCGCCCACAGCGCGAAGACGGTGCTCCACAGCCCCAGCGGCCCCGCGGCGTGGAAGACCAGGCGGTGGCGGTTAAGGAAGAGGTCCACGTAGATGTAGACCGCGTTGAGGCCGTGCTGGTTGTAGGAGGTCCACGTCAGCAGCATCCGCCTGGGGGGAGAGGAAAGAGGCGCAGGGAGTGGGGCGGGAGGGAGGGCACGAGGGCACGAGGGCACGAGGGCACGAGGCCGCAGGGGCCCACGGGTTGTGGGCGCGCGAACGGCCCCAAGTACATGTCCCACGCCTGGTGTCGGATGGCGACTTGAGGAGGGGGGCATCGCGCTCGGGCTGCACAGGCGACAGCAGCGCACAGCACTTGGCGCGGCACCCAGCCGCCTGCGGCGAGGCGGAGCCAGGGCTGCGCGTCCGGCCCCTTCCGGCCCCTCCCCGGCCCCTCCCCGGCCCCTCCCGCTTGCAGGCCCCTACTTGATAATGCGCTGTATCTCGGGCGTCTGCGGGCCCCGCGACAGCATGGGGTACAGCACCGCCCAGCACACCTGCGGGGAGCGGGACGGGGTGGGGGGCGGCGGCTCGACCCCGGGGCCGAGCAGGGCGCCAGCAAAGCTGCCCTGCCCCGCCGGCGCAAAGCATATCCGGCGACGCTTGTCCGTGCTCCTGCGTTGCCGAACCCATCTCCTCCGCCCTTGACCCCGCTAACCCCTCTAGCGCGGCCCCCTGAGTCTTTAGGCAACCCCACTTCCCGTGCCACCCGGCCGGCCCCTCCCACCCCCCGCTGCCCGCACCACGTCCACGATGATGACTGTCGTGGCGTTGATGCTGAACAGCGCATGGCACACCTGCAGGGCAGCGCACCAGGTGCCAATGGGGGGTCGGGCGGGGGAGCGGGCGGCGGTGGGCAGGGATGGCCGCGGGGGGGGGGCGGACCAGTGCCGGTGCCGCCGCCAGGCAGGCAGCGGCGCGCCGGCCTCATCCCGACATGCAGACGTGGTGGAGCCCCCTGTGCCCCCTGCTGAACATCGGGGTTCGCCTACCCTGGACAGCGCGGTGGGCCGCTGCAGCGCCTCCGCCTCGGCGCTGCCCGCTCCGGCCCCTCCGCTGCCAGCAGCAGCTCCGCCGGCTGGGCCCGTGGCCCTGCCTGCTGGCGCGACTGTGTCTTGCGAAGCGCCCTTGCTACCGGCCGCCCGCCCCCCCTCGGCCCGCATGCAGTGCAGCGAGGCGGCGGCTGCCAGCGCAAAGTAGGCCCCCAGCAGCCACCAGTTCCAGATCTGGGGTGCGGGGTAAAGGTGACGGAGGAGGACGGGATCGGGGCGAGGGGGCAGGGTTGCGCGGGGCGCGGCTGGCCGCGCGAATGGGTCACGCCAGGCGCGCCAGCAGCTGGGGGTGGGGCAGGGGCACCTCCCCAGCGAGCCTGCACCGCCAGAGTTGTACACAGAAGAAACAAGCGCAGCAGGGGCTTGTGGCTGCAGGGGCTGCAGGGGCTGCAGGGGCTGCAGGCCTAGGGCGCCAGAGGTAGGGCGCATCTCCTCCCCACGGGCCGCGACCAGACCGGCACATGGCCACAAGCCAGGTCGGCAGCAGCCGTGCTACCGCCGGCTGCACGCAGCCACATGCCAGCTCGGGGTCCGCGCGAGGCCGGGCCGACCCGGGCACACTGACCCTCGGCTCGGCGGATGAGGCGACACCGGTGCTGCTGCCACGCCACCGCCATGCGCTGGGCCGGCCAGGCATCCCCCCCGCCCCCGATGCGTCATGTCTCGTCTCGCGCATGAAGCCCCGCTGTGCAGCCATGAAGCCCCCCCCCCGCTGTGCAGCCATGAAGCCCCCCCGCTGTGCAGCCATGAGACCCCCCCGCTGTGCAGCCATGAGACCCCCCCGCTGTGCAGCTGCGCACCGTGTAGAACTTGAGCGGGTACAGCCCCATGCGGTAAAACTGGGTGGCGCCCATGGCCACAATGTAGACCGCCATGAGGGCGCGGTAGGCCGCCAGCGCGCGCGTGGACACGGCGGCGCTGCGGCGGCGACAGCAGCAGCGGTGCGAGGCAGGGATGTCGTGAGTGAAAAGGGTGTGGGGCTTGAGGTGTACGGCTGCAGTGGGACTGATGCACGGGAGGCCCACACACGCTGCGGGCCTCGGGTTCTTTCAAGGCGGCGCTGGGCTTTGCTTCCCGCACGGGTGCATCTAAACGCATCCCTACTCACTTCCTACGCACTCCAGCGCGTCACCAACCCGGGGCGTGCCGCTTGTGGGGTGGTACTCTATTTCGGCCCTAAAAGTTGAACACACGCTGCACGGACCTGGTGCCGGCCTCGAGCATCGTGGCAGGCGGGCTGGGCGGGTGTCTGCGCGCCCAGGAGCCGGCACGGCCAGGAGCCACTGCGGCTGCCTCCGCTGAGGGTGTCACCGCAAATACGGTGGGCCGGGCGACGGTGATGTAGATGCTGCTCTGTGGGGCGAGAGCGTGGGCAAGCGACGGCAAGCGCGGCCCGTGGGTCGCACGCCTTGACGCGCCACGTCGGCCGAGCAACGTCGGCCCAGAGTAAAGTATCTCTCGGAGCCTCGCCTACCAACGCTGCGACGACCAAGACCAGATAGGACTGGAGCGCGGACGCAGGCGGCATCTCCCAGGTGCCTTGTGCATCGCCTCCATCCATCGCAAGTGACGGCGCCGCTGATTGCAGCCTACGCGCGCGCTCTATGATGTGCCTCAGATGGGTCAGCGCTGCCACGGGGGGCCGCGGCGTTGCTTAGCAGCGCCGGTTGGGAAGCGTTGGCTTCCAGCGTTCAGTCGCAGTCGTACCCCGCGCCAAGAACAATAGAGTTAATCAAGGCTGCGCAAATGTTGTGCTATGTGCGATCGCATACCGACCGGTTGGGTTGCCTCGCATCGGCCGTCTTCGTCGGCAGGGTTTGTGTCGACCCGTGCGCACAGCAATAGCGATTAATCTCAACATACAGCCTCCGTATGCGTGCGGACAAGGGCATCATGCTTGCCTGACGGAGTGGGCCAGGCGCTTGAGTTTCGCATCCGCGCCCTTCAGCTTGCCCCCTATCTCACGTGAAGCTGTGTATTTCAACGGCTAGCCTATTGCACCCCGAGCCGATTAACCCCGGACCACACGCGACTGTGTGCCCCAGCGTGCTGCCATGCTGCTTCCAGCGGCCGCCCTCACGCCCAGCGGCCGGCCATTGCTGCAGCCGGGGGAGGTGGAGGTCAGCCTCCTGGACAAGGCAAGTGGAGGGGGGGCGGTACGCTGTGGGCGGTGTAAGCGGTGGGGGGGGGGGTTTAGCGCCGAGGAGTGCGGCGTTGGCGTGGGCGGGCCCTCTGGCAGAGGCCCCCAAGAAGGCACGGCACACAGGCTGCGAGCCGGACAAGGAAGAGGGCCGGGGGCTGAGAGCCAAGAGCTGCGAACCCCGGAACGTGTTCCAGCGAGAGTGGGCGACCACCGGGGAAGATGTGCGGCGCGACGCAGCACTGAGGGGGCAGCGCTGCGCTGCGTTGCCTTGTGGTGGCGCTGCCAGCAGCGGGCACTCGTGGAGGGCTCCAAACGCTTTAGGGAACCACCGCCCCGGCCCTCTCCCGAGCAAGGTCGCCCCAGCCAAGGCCTACTCGTCAAGCGAGGGGGTCCCGTCCCCGAGCCCCTGCCCTCTTGCCACAGCTCCCCCTGTCCCTTCCCCCCTGCCCGCTCCCCTCGCCAGGTGGACCTTGAGTTCCACCCGTTCGGGGGACTGGCGGGGCAGCAGGAGCCGGTGTACAAGGCAGGTCGGGGGAGGCAGGAGCAGCGGCAGCGGGAGGGAGCATGGGGTGTGTGTGGCTGGAAGGGCGGCAGGTGCGGGGCCCCGGGACCAGGGGCGGTGGCATCCCGGGCCTCAATCACAGCTGTTTCACCCTCCGCGCCCCCGACCCCCGCCGCGCCACCGCGGCCCCCCTCCCACCTCACCGCCCTCGCCGCCCTCACGCCCTCTCCCCAGGACGGCTACGCCATCCTCACCAACCGCCGCCTCATGTGGCTGCAGGCGGCCGCGGAGCCGCAGCAGGGCGCCTCGGGGCAGGGCGCCGCAGCGGGGGCGCGCCGCGCGGTGTCGCTGACGCTAGCGGCGGTGCAGGCCAGCTCCAAAAAGGTGGCGTACGGCATCAAGGGATCCAAGGTGAGGCGGCAGCGGACAGGGGAGGTGCGGGGTGGGGGCATCAGGGCATGAAAAGGGAGGGCGGCTGGCCCCATATGTGGTGGGGCGCGGGCGCGCCTGGGCGTCTCGTGGCCGCTGCGCGTGCTGGGGTCTCGGATGCCAAGGCGGCGAGCCGGCGCCGGGCCCATCCGTGAGCCCGGCCAATGGGGGCGCGCTGAGCAACCAGGAGCCCCTGCGCGGGGGCCCGCCTGCGCGCCGGCCCCTGCACAGCTTCCGCCTTGGGCTCTTGTCCACTCGTTCCCGGACCATGCGCCCCTGCCGCATGTCCCTGACGGGCCTGCCCTGTTCCCCTGAGGCCCCAGCGTCCCCCAAGCGCCCCTTCCCCGCTCCCACCTCCCCCTGCCCCCACCCCCCGCCAGGTCCGGCTGGTGCTCGAGGTGCTCACTGACCCGCAGCGGCAGCCCATGCCAGGTGCGGCCGCCAGCACGGCGGCGGGGCCAGGGGCACGCGGGGCGGCCGCCGCCGGCGGCGCCGTCGCGCCCTTCTCTCCCTCCTTCCCTCCACCCTCCAATATCCCCCCATCTCCCACTCCCCAATCGCCGCCCCTCCTCGCCTCCCCCCGCCAGCCGCCGGCTTCCACACCAACCTGGACCTGCTGGCCCTGCGCTGCCGCGGCCCCTCTCCGGACGCCTTCAAGGCCCTGCTGGACGAGCACGCCCGCACCGCGGCAGCCACCACGCCCGCACCCGCGCCCGCGACGCCCACCGCCAGCGCGACCAAGGCCTTGCCCGCAGCCTCTGGCGCAGTGCCGCGCTCGGCCGGCGGGGCAGGCGCTTCGGACCTGGACCCGCACTTCTCGCCGCTGCGCTCCGCCCTGCAGCAGCAGCAGCAGACTCAGACGCAGACGCAGACGCAGACGCACCAGCGGCCGCAGGGCGCGGGGGCGGTGGCGGCGTCGGGGCCAGCGGCGGGCGGGGGCCCCGGCCGTCCGTCGGGGCTGCCGCCTCCGCCTCCGCCGCCGTCGCGCAGTCCGCAGCCCGCGGCGCCGCCGGCGGCGGGCCCCGGGGCGGGGCCGG